>BQNB010005605.1:0-101400 GCA_026074375.1 Tanacetum coccineum
GTCCGAGCTGTGAAAACGTGATTTAGATGGTTGTTCTTATAAGTCAAGCCAGACCTAAAAGTCGAAGGATAAAATAGTTATCTAAAAATCCGAAAATTCTCGGATGTTACACTCGCTCTTAGTGATCAACACCCTACTTACCAACGAAACTATAATTGACTGGGTACACTGCCCGTTAAAGTGTTGTTTTTAGGTATAGTCGGCATAAAATAAATAGTAAAACTTGATACATAAATAACACCTACATAATGACACATCACTTACAAAGATGATGAACATAATAGAAACCTTAAGTTTTGATTATAACCCAAAAACTTATAAACCCTAACTTGATTTTGTAAACCCTTGCTTAAATCTTGAAACCTAATTTTGTAATCATCTTAGAACACCTTAGAAATGAACCGTGAATACCCTTGTATGCTAGAAATATCAAGAAAATAGAAGACAAAGAAACCTCAAAAATGTTGTGTTGTGCTGTGGGTTATGGAGAGGAAAAAGAGAGATTTTTATTGAGTTTTTGTGATGAAATGATTTGGGAAGTGTTCTTATATAGAAAAGGTTTAGCTAGTTTAGAAAATATCTAGTAGACAAAGGAACATAATCAACATAGGAAGTAAGGGGGAGGGGCGTGGGCTTTTATAAGAGAGGTAAGGATGTGTAGACTGTGTAGGTATCTTAGAAGAAAAAGAGATCTATTTGGTGAAATGATGTACTAGTTGATAATATAACACTACATACTCATTTTGTGTAAAAATAAGTCCTGGGGTCGGATCCTTATAACAAAGAAGGATGGGTTTATTTAATTTTTGATAAAGTATAAGTATTGTGGGTATTGGTAAAGGTGGTATGGTTTACATGCATGCATGAAGGTTCATAATGCAAAACGTAAGCGTTTTACGTAAAGCTTGCAAAATAAAATATGAAAAGTTATAAATTATTGCCGTAATAATTATATAACACATAATTGACATAAACTTATATTTGTTTAATGTCGGTTTACGTTAAATGTTGATTTTTAGTCTACGTGACTTAACTTAACAATTATAATTATAAGTAAACATGCAAAGGTTCAAAGTATATAGTTTTGAATTTATTGACGTAAAATGACCTGAAAATGTGGATTGTCACAACCACTGTGCAACCTGTTGATCAGGCCAAAGCATCAACTGACAAAAAGCTAAGGAAGAAGAAAATCCCATCTTCCTTTCAGCCCAAGAGTTCTAAAAATGTCATGCAATCCAAACCAAAGAAGACAACCGCTTATATTCAACATGCTGAGGAACCAATGGCCACAGCTGATGCCACTATGAGTCTAGAGGCCTCTAATTTGGCAGAAGAGCTAAAGAACTAGCCTAAACCAGATGATGCCAAAAAGGTAATAGTTATTAAATCTAGGAGATAGTGGTGAAGATAAGGGCTACCCCGACCCACTAGAGAGTCAGAGTCAGCACGTCCATATTTCATATCTTTTGTACACTCTAAGTCTGCACCAGAAAATGATACGCCCAGGTTTATAATGCCAGATGTTGACCCTGAAAACTCTAGACTTTGCAAGGAGCCACAACATCCTGCGCATGAAAGTCAAACCCTATGAGTGCCTGAACTTCACTCAGCCTCTAGGGTTACTGAATCACAAACAAAAAGAGTCCCAAGGTCATAGACCTTTGAGGGGACTAAATAATCATACTCGGTCTTCTTAAGGGCAGCGTACCGACAATCCTAACCTTCATTACAAATTAACCTTTTCAACTAACCATTTTATGCAGGAACATGAAACAATAATTAATAAGGCTGTGGAGGATCCTCTGGCTATTGACTCTGGGATCAAGTCTTTAGGAAATGTCAATCTAGATGAGTTGTATCAAGATCAAAACGTGAATATGGAGGCCGAGGAGAGTCCTTTTGATACTGATTCTGAAATCAAGTTCATTGGGAAAGTGGACCAAGAAATGAATGTTGATGCTGACAATACATTCATTGGATCTTCCTCCTTTGATCAAGATTTGGAAGATGCTGATTCTGATCTAGAATCTATGCCTAATGATGAAATCTTGTCTATCTCAGGGAATGAGGATGAAGATGATGACTCTGAAGAGTTATGTACGGCTGATGAGATTGCTGCTAACAATGTCATTAACAAATTAATCAACATTGCAAAGATAGGGGAAGCTCATACACCTGTTTCCGCTGCATCTTCTCTACCGGTTCTAATGTGTCTGCATCAACGTCAACCCTTGTTGTTTTCCCAGGGGATGTTTAAGCATTGATTGATAAAGCTGTATGGGAGAAAAAGAACATTCCTAGGGTCAAGATTCCAAATTTTCAAACATTGGGAGTTATGAGAAGATTTAAAGATATCCAAATCACCAAAGCACCAGGTTCAGACCCCCTTGGTCATCTTCCAAGAAGATTAGATTTTCTTTCTACTCAAGTTAATAATGTTGCCAAAAATCTACCCATTAAACTCAACAAGAAATTTACCTCAGCTGACAACATTATTCCCAAGCTATATTAGATGCTATTGCTCAGCAGCTACCTGATCTTCTGACTGCTACTATAAAGAATACTCTTCCACAGGCTCTCACCAATGCAGTCAGAGACACTCTTCCTAGATTCAAGAAACATATTAAAAAGACCATCAAGAAGAAAATGTCTGAAGTGATTCTCAAGCCTTTATACAAGGAGTTTAATGCGCTGAACAAACTGGAAAGTAGGCGCTTTGTTATTCTTCAAAAGAACCTGAGTAAATCCATTAGAAAGACAATTTCCAAATCTGTAAGGAAAAACGTCCAGAGTCCGACCAGCAAAATAAATGTGTTGCTCAGGCAGTGTCCCAAGCATGAGATGCAGCTGATAAAATACATCGAACAAATGCTTCATTCTACAGTCAATGTGCCTAGGGATCTGGTGGTAAATGCTCAGCATTTGTAAATAAAGGTGGAATGGACTTCAGCTAACCTTCATGAGCTGGTGGAACTAGTATGTCAGCTTGTGCGAATTGTATACTTAGTAGCACCACCTGTCAATGCTGCTATGAAGGTCCCTGCATCTGCTAAAGGGAAGTTGCAATCTCCTAATGCATCCATTAGTCAAATGTCATATGATTTGGTGGTTCACTCATCAAATAAAGAACTGCCATCTAAGAAGCTTAAAGTTGTTGTGGACATACCCATACCTGCTCTAACTCCTCTGAACATATTCAGACCAATCATTATTGATATCATTCCTTATGAACAATACACTGCAAATTTGTTTAGTTAAAGTTCTTCTGAATATTCTCCTGTTCCTCCTACCAAAGTGGCTGACAAAGGAAAGGGCATAGCCCAGACCTCTGATGATGACATAATGAAACAAGTCATGCCAAACATGGAGGAAGGAGGATCGGCTCCTAGCTTTCTAAATCTTTAGTACTTCAGAGCTGTTGGAGAAGGTCCAATGACTCTTGAAGAAGCTAAGCTTCACATGCAGGAAGTCAAGAGGCTAGCTGACTTAAAATCTAAGAAAGAAAAGTCAGCGAAGAAGCTAAGAAGGCTGACCCCATATCAGATAAGGGCTCAAGAGGAAGAATTTGCTACAACTGAGGCCAAGCATGTTAAAATGACGGATGAGTACAATCACTACATCAACTTCATAGATGATCCTCGACCCATCACAAAATTTAGCTACAGAATCAGCAAGTCTTAAACAGAAGCTACCATGAGAATCACAAGGAATAACCAGTCACTCAATCTCAAGATATACGATAAATTCGTAATCAAGATGCTGGGATTTAGTGAGTGGATAGAGTTGCATGCTATAGCATCCAAGAGACAGAGTGCCTCTAATGATCATCTACTTACGAATCTGAAGGCTAAGTTTCAGTGGGTGGCAGCCCAAGCTGGGAAACTTGGCATTCCTCCTTCACCATAACTCAAAGCTTTTAAACTTCCTATAGATTCAAAGAAGAGGAAGAGAAAGGAAAAGGTGATTTAAGAATTGTTTGTCAAGGTAAATATTATGGTAGATGGTATGTAAAGGAACCTGTTTCTCCCTGAATGAGTGGTTAGAAAAGCTGGTCTGGTAATAAGGGAACCTGAATATGATATCTTCTTCTACAATGCCAACTTTGATCATGATTCAGAACTTGATCAATGTTGACTTTGAATATGCCCAACAAGTGTATGATGAGTTGATCTATGAAATAGACTCTAGGCCTGATTTTGTACAACCTAGGGAAATTGTTGCTAAGAATCTAGATGGTGTAATGTAATAAAAGAATGATTTTTATGATAATTTCCTTGTTAATTATGTGTAAGAAGAAGCTGTGTACTTAATTATAATAATTTTACATAGCATAATTTATATTCAAATAGGGGGAGACTGTTGAGCCAATTAAGTGCCCAATTGTCTCTGCCTAGATTTAAACAGAAATTAGGCTAAGTGTTGAAGACTCGCTGATGAAGGACTCGCTTAAGCATAGCTTCAGCGAGCAACCTTAGACGTATTCAAGTCAGAGACATCGTCAAGGAAGTCGAAGATTACTTGTGTTAGGATCGTTGAAGGTTTGCTTTCTTATGGTCTCACCACCACACCCACATCACACAACCACACCCACATCACACAACCACCAAAAACACCAATAAACTTATAATCAAACACAAAAATAATGAGCATATTTTTTCATCATCCGTTTCCAACAACCACATTTTTTCAGTTCGAACTAACATAAAAAAAATCGTTCTATATATATTTAAGCAAAAAACGACCACAAATCAAAATTGATTGTCATATACACAAACAAAAAAATCAAATTAAAACCACTTACAAGCTTTGTAGATCTGGATTGATGTTTGGTCGATCCAAAAAAATGGTGAATTCGATAATAAGAACGCCCCATTAAACATGGATATCTAAACTTCTATTCTTGTTTTTTAATTCGAGTACCAAGAACAAAAAAAACGAGATCTGATTCGGGTTAGGTTTGATAGGTTGAGGAGAAAGGGTTATGCAAATAGGAGAGAATAATGAGATCTGAGACTTTTCTTTTAGATTAGGGATGGTTTTTAAACTCCTTAAAAGTAAAATGCCCATAATGCCCTTAATTTATTTTCTTGTTTTAAAATAAGTAGTGGATATTTACAAAAATGACATGTTGCATTGACATGATGTACATCATGCATTATTAAGAGTAAAAGAGCTGGTTCTGTAGGTTCTGAACAAAAAAGTGATTCTGCAAAGAAAATGTCACTATATATACATACTTTTTTATACTTTATATAGATATTATTATTATATATATTCTTATCATACTATATATATATACTCTATATATACTATATATATATATAAATATTAAATTATTCATAATAAATATATAGTTTTATATATTTAATATTATTGTATACCAACAACCACATTACGATCACTAACGTTTTATTAACAATGTATTTTTAAGTAAACTTTGATGCATCATGCGCATTTTCCATCATTTCGATTCTAAGACGATACCTATATTCTCTTAGCTTGCATCCGTGTACCGTCGTTCGTTTCCGTGTGATCATATTCCTAGACGTTTACTCTTTCATTTCACCGACTCGAGGTGAGTTCATAGCCCCACTCTTTACTCGTTTCAATAAATGCTTTATAACTTGGGGTGAGAAACATTGTTTGCTTTTAAAACTGGACACAAGTACTATACGTGAGATTTCCCTGTTTACGTGTTGCCTAAGTAGCGTTTAGACCACTATTGCCCGAATTATTATGAACTGTTAATTATCTTTAACCGACTCGCTGGTTAAGTGAGCACGAGTGAATAAATAGATCTATTGGGACTAATTATTCCTATCCATGTAAGAACACTTACTAGTTCGAGTTTGCCAAGAACTAACGGATATATGTCATGTCGAAACTAGTTAGGTGGTCTTTAGTCGGACACCTGAAAGGCAAGCCTTATATAGTAGTGTACATGCTATCTTCCAGTATTAGCTTCGGTGTCATGATCTTAGCGCAACGTAAATACCTTTTTTATGTGAAGTTGTATCTGTTATAACTACCGCATACGTTTTGATAAACTTATGGTCCCACTAATTATGTTTGAATTAAACCTATGAATTCACTAACTTTATGTTGACGTTTTAAGCATGTTTTTCAGGTGCTTAGCTTTGGACTTCTCTGATGTGCTATGTGGAGTCTACGTGCAATATGATATCATCTTTCAAGACTTTATTATCATTCATACTCGTTGTCTTTTGAAAACTTAATTATGCTTCCGCAACGTTTTAAATTTCATATCAAATCTTGTAAGACTTATCCATTTTTAATAAATAAAATGAGTTATGATTTTCAAAACGTCTATTAGTGGTCATTCCCTTGATCTTAGTCATGTATATTATGACGTCATGCCGCCGGACACGTATTTCGTCCAGGCCCCGTTTAGGGGTGTGACATATTGGTATCTAGAACCAAGGTTATAGAGAACCATGTAGTATATACTAGGTCTGGTCTATAACTAGTATGTGATCCTTACATACTCTTATGTGTGCCTTATACGTGTTTTTGCTATGGCATATATGTGAGTACCATTTTGCCTTGAGCATGCTATGATATGGGTTTACCTCTGCCCTCGCGTTTATCGTTCCATACGTTATGTTGCTTTGCGTTTATTTTTGCCCTTGAGCTTTATTTTGCTATGAGCTTACGTTTGTCTTGTGTTTATTCCTTTCTCTACGTTTACGTTTTCCTTACGTATATTATCCCACTTGTTTATATAGAAGTTGTCTATATAAATACTAAATTTTTCTAAGACATTATGAATGACACAATGGTCTCGTTTATTTCTAAATATCGTGAGTAATATGATGATATTTAAAATTTTTCTTGACCCTACATTGTATCGTTTTACATAACCTTGAACCCCGTTACAGTCTGCCAACCCCACTGATTATCCTACTATTGGACTCTGAAGACGACTTTGAACACCCGCCCCATACTGTTGAAACACATACGTCATCTCATTACGTCTCAATTTTTCTTACTTCTCGTAACTTCTAGAAACATGCATATTAATTCGCACACAACTTTAACCCATCATCTCATAACATTTCATTTTAGATACACGACTTTTGAAATTCGACTTATTTTATTTACTCCGTTCGAATTTGAAGAAAATACCGACAACGAGACAAGGAATGAGTTCTGCGAGGATCGAGCGTATTGTAACCCGACGAATTGCTAATGCTATTAAAGTTGTTGTTGTCTATGTGGTCAAAAAAATCCGTGTGGCTCACGACTAAATGGAACAGGTCGTACGTTAGGAACCAAAATGGTAAGGAATACCAACAACGAAATAAATGACAAAAGGTCGTGAGAGCTTACATTGCTAGACCAAATAACAAAAAGGGATATGTAGAAAAGCTACCTTTCTACAACAAACATAAGTTGCGCCCCACTGAACCGTGCACTGTGGAGTGCAATCACTACAAGAGAGTTGGCCGTATGAATAGAAATTGTAAGACACCCGTTTTGATAAACAACTTAGAGGCCACAGTGGAAAACTAGAAACCTGAGGAACCTATTAGGAGTGTGGAAAGCCAGGACATTTCAAGAGTGATTGTTCAAATCTGAACCGTGCGAACCATGTTTGGGAGGTAAAAGCTCACAGGAACTCTAATGCCATTAAAGATAATGATAAGGAGAGATTTCCCTACCTTTTCTAGCGAAACCTAAGTAGACTTGGACCGTAACCCTTATGAGTTTGACACTAGTACTTCCCTGTGAATTTTGTGTATTGAGTGGATGTTTCTAAACCCTCTACTCATTTTGTGCTATGATGATTCTGTCAGTTACACCTAAAAATTTATATTGCCTTATGTAAGGTACTCCTCAAATCTATTACCGTCTTACAACTCATTTCACCATTATTCTACAAACCGTTTATAAGTATAAACCATTTGGATGTTATCCTATGAACTATTTAAGTGTCGTCTTATAAACATAGTAGCTGTCGTGTTACAAGCTATTTTACCGCCAACTTACAAATCGTTTAGCTGATAGTTTATTGTTTATTTTAACACCTTATAAACCCTTTCACTATCATTTATAAACCATTCTTGCATCGCCCCATAAACTATTTTATAAACTAATTTATAAACATTTTATAAACTATTTTACCATCAGTTTACGAACCATCTTACTGTCAGCGTATTAACCATTTTACTACCATTCTATAAAGGCATTTTGTTACCATCTTATAAACTATTACGTCGTCACCCTATAAACTATTTTGCAATCATCAATGTAAGACGTCCCACTAGCGCCTTCCAAACCATTTTGCTATTATCTTATAAACCATTCTGCTAGTATTTTATATAAATCGTTTTCCTGTCCTCTTATAAATCATTTTTGTGGGAATCTTATAAACTACTTCATTAACATAAACTATTTCACCGTTGTTTTATAAACTGTTCTAGTGCCATCCCATAACTACATTCACAATCACTTTTCAAACTAACTTGTCTTTATCTTTTAACCTATTTTGTCATCGTTCATAAACTCTTCTGCTATTATTTTATAAACCATTTCGCTAACACCTTTTAAACTATTTTGTTACCATTCTATAAACCGTTTTGTCAATCTCTTATAACTATACTACTATTACCTTATAGCTTAAATGGCTATCGTTTAATGAACTAATTCATTTCCAACTTATAACCTATTTTATAGTTATTTATAAACTCTTTTGCTACCCTATTATAAACTACTTTGCAGTCATCTTACAAACCATTTTGTTGTCACCCCATGAATTATTTCGTTGTCGTTCATTAACTATTTCGTCGTCATCTTATGAACTACTTTATATCTTTATAAACTGTTTCGTTGCCACTTTATAAACTATCTAGTTGTCAGCTTGTAAACTATCTGTTACCATATTATAAACCCCAAACGGTTACATTATAAACCGTCACGTAATTTTCTCGTAAACAATTTTGCTATCACCACATAAAATATTTTCTGCTATTTTACAAAATATCTTGTGTCAATATATAAACTACCTTGTTTTCATTATTATGAACTGTTTTGCTACCTTATAAACTATATCGCTTATGCCGTATAAGATTTTAAACATAACACTACTTTGACGAAACGAGTATTTTATCGTTCGTTCCTAAATTATGCATAACTTGATCACCTAGTATAATTCAGGAAGGACCATTCTATGCTGAGAATAGTCACAATGAAATTTTTGTGAAAATATCTTTACCTTCCATTCCTATATCCTTCCCTCTTCACTCAAAATTTCAACGGGATTTTATGGTATTCATGCCTTACTGATATTTTGCGTGCATATTCGTGAGTCGTGTTGGTCATGTGTACTCGTGTTGTAAGCGCCGAAACTAAGTAGATATTTCCTAATCTTAGTATATAGAGACATCACACCCTTAGCCGAGAGACCGAATCCTACTCCTTGTAGTCACGATAATTATGGATTGTAAGAACTTAGAACCTAACAGACTTATCACTCTAATTGAATTATAACTAAAAGTACTAGGAGATTTCCTTCAATATACTTACCTTTTTGTGAGTTAAAATTATATAAATTATGAGATTCTCGTATCGACAAAAACTTTTGATGGACCTGAAGTTGAAGCAAAGGACAAAATTATTGCAAGTACATGGAACCTAGTTAATAGAAGCCTCACCTCCACTGAGTTTAGCTCTTTAAGTGGCATCGTCCCATCTACCGTAGACACTAAGTACCTTGTTGAGGTAACCAACGGAAAGGTCATAGGAATTGATACTATCATTTAAGATTATACACTGAATTTTCTGAATCATCTATTCAAGATAGACTTAATACCCATGTAACCTTGTAGTTTCGACGTTATCATTGGTATGAATTGGTTGACAAGGTACCACGCCATGATCATTTGTGATGAAAGATCATTCGTATCCCCTTAGGTGATGAAACCTTAATGATTCGAAGCAATAGGAGTGATGGATATGCATCGATAGTTGCTAGTAAGCAAGATCTGAGTTGTTTGATAGGATTGGTACGTTGGAGCGAGATAACTTGAGACTCAAAGGCATGTTATGTGTTGAGATAAAGAGAGTTGACCGTCTCCGGCGTAGTATGTCATATACTCAAAAGGATTTGTAAGACCGAGTTCCTCACCCTGGGGAGCTTCGATATTGTTCGTCAAAAGAAGGATGGATTCTTCAAGATGTATACTAACAACCAAGAATTGAACAAGCTAACCGTGAAGAACCGTTACCGTTACCTAGTCTAGCTGATCTTTTCGATCAACTATGAGGATCTAGCGTTTACTTGAAAATCAACCTAAGGACTAGATACCGCCAACTAGAGTTGGAGAAAATGATATTCTAAGACCGTAATAGGACCCGTTATGGACCATTCGAGTTTCAGGTCATGCCATTTGGTTTGATTAACACACCAGAGGCATTCATGGATCTTATGAATCGGGTGTACAAACCATACTTGGATAAGTCTGCGATAGTATTCATCGATGATATCTCTATTCACTTAAGTAGAAATAAGGAGTATGAGGAATACCTTAGGCAATTACCGGAATTACTTAAGAATATGGAATTGTCCGCCGAATTCTCTAAGTGTGAATTTTGTCTCCCGAAGGTGCAATTTCTCAGCCACGTTGTTGATAGTCAGGGCATTCACTTTGATACCGCCAAGATTGAGTCAATCAAGGATTAGGCAACGCCTACGACTCCAACAAAGATACACCAATTCATAGGTCTTGTCGGTTACTACCAACAATTTATCAAAGGTTTCTCTAGGATAGAGAAACCTCTAAACCATATTAACTCAGAAAAATGTTAAATACGAATGGGAAGAGAAAGAAGTGGAAGTGGTTCGCGTAAATTGGACTCCTTTTTATTATACCGATAAATATGAGTACACAACAAGGATCAGAATCCACGAGACCAATTTAACCGGAAGTAGTATAGGGTGTCTCCGGGTCGGTATGTCCCAACGAGGCTTGAATTGAAAATCGAAAGACGAATTGATAATCGATGTTTGAATATGACAAGGAATGATTGGGCACTAACACTAATAAGCAAATGCACATAAAAATAAGCAAAGAAAATAAGCTGGAATGAGAATAAAAGCTAGGAATGGTAAAAACACTTAAAACTTTTATACTAAGACACAAATAAGCTCAAATAAACTTAAGACAAATTAAATAAGCTAAAATAACTCTAAATAAGCAATTTCAAAAAGCAATTAAGCTAAATTAAGCAAGAAAAACTCAGCAGTACTAACAACAGTACTAACAGTTTTAACTACCAGTACTAACTTGGAGTTAGTACTGCTAGCTTTAAGTTAGTACTGCTAGCTTAAGGTTAGTACTGCTAGCTCAAATAAAACACAATGAAATAAGAAATAAGCAAATAAGCTAAAACAGATATTTAACTACCCCTAATAAGCATTCAGGCATAAGAATAAGCAACTAGAATAAACTACAATGGCAAATAAGCTAAAAAGCTACAAACTGATACACTATTGAAAATACTTTGAAAAGGAAAATAAGCTTAAATAAGCTTACTCCTAAAGACAGTAAAGGAAAATGGTTTAATCTACTCTAAAAAGCTAAGGAAATCTTAAATAAGCAGAAATAATAAGCTGATAAGCTAAAATGAACCACCAGTACTAACAGTTTTAACTAACAGTACTAACTTGGAGTTAGTACTGGTAGCTTTAAGTTAGTACTGCTAGTTTTAAAGTTCCAAAAGTGAACTAGCAGTACTAACTATGGGTTAGTACTGTTAGTTTGTGTAAATACCCACTTAACTTCTTTCACAGATCATTTTTCTTTTTATATTAAGCTGATTTGGTCCTAAATTATTAAAAACAGATTGTTAAATAACAAAATAGAATACTTAAAAACAGATTTTAGTCAAGAATAAGCACTAATAAGCAATTCTACAGTAAATAAGAAAAACAAGAAAAAGAGAAACTTACAACACTCTTGGCAAAACAGGCGCTCCTCTAAACTCCAATAATCTTACAGCTCTAGTTGCATTTCAAAACAAGATAGTATGTGTCCATAAGCCCATCCAGAACTGGCTTATCGTCCATAGAATAAGCTGTGGTGTATTTGAGAGTGATTTTTGTGATTTTCTCTTAACTACTTAACTTTGGCTTAAAACAAATGACTCATATGATTTTATAAGACTTAAAACAAATTAAGTAATGCTTTTAACAGAGGAATTACACAGATTCAAGAATTGACTTAAAAACTCCAAATTTGCATTAAGACGAAAATTAAAGTTACAAGACTTGGGAAATTAAATTGCTTAAAAATTAAGCTGAAATGTAACTAAGAGCTATATAAAAAAACGACCCTTTTTACTGGATACAATGGCCCTATTTATACTAAAACGAATTAAGGTCTTGGTTTCTTGGGCTTTTTCCTCTTCTTTCTTCAGTGTTTCTTTGTAGAGACAAAAACCAAGTGTGCTTGTTATGTGAGGCGATTCTAAAACAAATCATAGCCTTCCATTTCTTTTGTGCTTCTTTGGAGTCAATCATAGCCATCGAAAATACTTGGGAATGGTGAGGGATTGCCAACATGGCACTTTACCAGTGGGGGGTGATTGAAGGAGTGGTTGAAATGATTTATCTAGGGTGTTGAGTGGTTTTTGCAGGGTAGAAGTATGGGACGACATCCCTAGCTGTACCTGGGTTTTGTTGGGCGGGAAAGATGGCTTTTGGGTAAGTTGGCAGTTTTGTCCCCTCAAGTTATATAACTTCATTGCAAACTTTGCCCGGTTTGCAATTTTGACCCTTGTCTTTTACTTTTGTAATACAACTTGAGGTTTGGCAGTTTTAGTCCCTCAAGTTGTATTTTCTTCATGTGGCTGACTTTTGACTTTGACTGACTTTGTCTTTTTCATCCCGTGCTTAGTTTGGTCGTTTTTTGGCTTTCTTTTTGAATATCCGTTCCTGCACAATTCAAATGCAAAACATACAAATACAATGTATCTTTGGTACGTTTTTAGTCTTTTAAGTCCGTTTTTAATGGAAAATGGTATGTGTAATTAAGCACATACCAAAATCCCCCATACTAAGGTATTGCCGGAGTCCTCACGCATATGTTATGAAGTAAACACATCAAGAAAAATGACGAATCTCGAAACCCCCCTCGACCTAATTACCTCGAAAAGTAAGCCAAAGTGTTTGTCGAAGGGGAACTAAAGATCAATAGCTTCGACAAGTCCGTTTTTAATCTTTTAGATGTACACTACAACTATCCCTATATTCTTTGGATTTTCCTTTTTCTTTTCTTGACTGTCTGCTCGACTTCCTTTATTTTATAAATACTGGGATCATAGAATGAGAAGCGTCCATAGAGTAATCTACGGAAGTCCTGACGGATAAATTCATCGTCCTCGATTTCAAACACAAACCCCCTTCACTATGTTCCAAACCAAGCAATTAAACAAGTATCATTGTCAATATAAGTCAAATTTAAGCACTCATTAGATCTTATGAGCTTGTGAACTTTAACTCACTACATGAATTTATTTGATTTAATGTGTGTACTCAATCTCAATCGTCAACCATAGATCAATTATCTTCCATTGTCGTAATTCAAAGACTGGAAGCCACGACTCAAAAGCTACAACTTATTAGATCCTATGCAACTTGATTTTAAAGAACGAAAATTTAACTGTAGAACACTTTTTGCAACATCTTTATCATCATAATCATAAGTTCTTAAAGCTAGGAATGCGTTGCTTAGTTTGAACACCTACCTAGGCCTCGCTCCCTAGTAGATATTCAAACCAGGACGGACCCGGTTGTTCTTAGTTTGAAAACCCACTACGTTGCGTGCGTCAGTGGGAAATCACATCAACAACCTTCATCCTAATATGGCTAAGGATAGGTGTCTTAGTTTGAACCCTCACCTAGACCTCGCTTCCTGGTGAGATATCACAACACACCAAATCCCTAGAAGTAAAGATGTCTTAGTTTGAACCCCCACCTCGCTGTTAGCGGAGTAGGATATCACGACACATCTTTCACTTGCTCTATATAATCAAATGTATGCTTCATTGGCATAATTTCAATATTTATGCATTTTTGCATTCATATTTCATTCATGCTTCTTTGGCATTTTATCTTTCAAATTACTAAGAACAGAAAAACTTCGCTTTAAAGAATCAAGTTACAAATTTGAAGCTTTTTCTAAAAACATTGATTGACTTAGTTGAATTGAGAAGAACACGTATGATTAGGTGGATTAGAAGCTAATAGGAGAAAAAAGCCACAAGTTACTCATATAAGTTTTAGAAGAATCTTGCTCAGCACATAAACTTATATTTAACTCTATCACTTCTTGTTCTTCACCTTATTAAAATTCGAAGCAATAGAATTCGTGAAAGCTTAGCCTACAAGCGGGGAACTAGCTAGGGCTCAACACGCCCGATCGAGTCAAAAATTATTCTCATTCTACCCATTAAGAAAGTCGAAACTGTGACAAAACACTTATTTTATTTTTGAAAATTTTTAAATTTTTTCATTTTTTTTGGTATTTTTGCAAAAATTTGGTGGTAAAAACAGGATTACGTGACAACAACGGCTGCAGGCAACAATCAAATCGAAGATTCCCCCCCATACTAGAACTAAACATCGTCCTCGATGTTTTGAAAGGGGCACATACGTAAATCTAACGGCCCGTTAATTTAGTGTGCCAAAGATAAAAACGTTAGTTGATTAGATTTAGCGGATATTGGATTCACAAAATTAAGCTGAGGCATGGTGGAAATTCTTGTGAATGAATGGCAAACACTGAGAGCACGTGCGTCTTCACAATCCGGGCCAATCCGGGTCAATTAACATACACAACACGAAACACGGGTAATAGAAAAGGCGAGCCTCCACAAAAACCAATGAGAAACACTTATTCATTTCTACATAATACTACGATAAGCATGGGGTGCCTCCCACGAAGCGCTTGTTTAAGGTCGCTATGCTTGACCCGTCACTTGAATTTATTGGTTCATAGGGAATGTCTGGAGATCTGGGACTACCAATTGTGGTACGTCCCCTCCAAAGTAGTGCTTTAAACGATGACCATTCACTTTGAAATTTGGCCCAGAGTTTTGGGATAACTCGACAGTGCCATATGGAAAAACTTGGGTTACAGTGAATGGTCCACTCCAGCGGGTCTTAAGCTTGCCTGAGAAAATCTTCAATCTAGAGTTAAAGAGGAGGACTCGATCACCGACGTTGAAAACGCGGTTTTTGATCTTGGAGTCATGGATTCTCTTTGTTTTCTCCTTGTAAATTAAAGAATTCTCGTAGGCATGATCACGAAGTTCATTAAGTTCATTGAGTTGAACTTTTCTGTAATCACCCGCTGTTCTGATATCAAAGTTTGTATGCTTAAGGGCCCAGTAGGCTTTGTGCTCGAGCTCAATCGGAAGATGACATGCCTTCCCGTACACTAACTTGTATGGAGTACACCCGATGGGTGTTTTGTAAGCTGTGCGGAAAGCCCAAAGTGCGTCATCTAATTTATCCGACCAAGAGGCACGATTTTTGCCCACGGTCCTTTCAAGAATTCGTTTCAAACCACGATTGGATACCTCAACTTGTCCACTTGTTTGTGGATGATACGCCGGGGTGAGAGAGGACGGATAAGTGACTCCGTTTAAGCATGACCTCTTTGCAAATTTGGTCATTGCAAAAATGGGGTCACGATCACTTTGATTGCACGAGGGGCACCGAATCTGGGAGAGATATTTAAGAAATTTGCAAACATACTCGGGCGTTCATTGGTGGGGGAATAAGGAGCGCTTTTGCTTCAACCCATTTTCGACAAGTAATCGACGTCACGATTATATATTTGTTCCCTCTTGATGTCGGGGAACGGCCCCATAAAATCAAATGCCCCAATGTCAAAGATTTGACACAAACTTGGATTAGGAGTTTTGTGGATTCTCATCACGATTGCGAAATTTTGCCTTGACGTTTGACAATTATGTCACATCGGGTGACAAAGTCGGTGAGGCTCCTTGTAGATCATGGTGCCATAGAAACTGAAATCGAAGATCTTTTTAGCGGTGTAATTGGCACCGTAGTGTCCCCCGGTGGGTCTACTGTAGCAAGCTTTAAGAATGTCAAAAGCTTCTTGCCCCGAAACACAACGCCTAATTACTTGGTCAGCACAGATCTTGAATAGAAAGGGGTCGTCCAAAAGTAGTGTTTGACAATCTTTGAAAAACTTTCTTTTTCTGCTGAGACGACATCCCTTTTCACATCATGAAAATTCCCCGCATTGGTAGTTTGCAAATCAGCAAACCATGGGCATTTATCATCAACATGAAAGCGGTAAACCATCCCAAGTGTCTCGAGAGGAAATGTTCCGTATTCCTCTTTTCTCCGAGCTCACTTTGATGGGGATTTCCTAAGTCTACGAAAGGTGGGTATGCGCGAGATTTTTCTAGCTCCTTTTTTATCAGGATAACGACATAAATTTTGGCAGCAAAATCTACCGGAGCAATTTGGGCTTAGCATCTGTCTTAGCAAGCAGGTACTTGAGCACGAATGGCTCGTTACACTCTGCTTTGACAAGACAAGATATGGCTGGAATTTCTCGAAAGCATACACTACATACAAGGCAAGAAATTTCTTTTTTCGTTGTAGTGTTGTAATTGTGCTTTGAGCCCCGGTCATAGTTTTGCTCGCATAGTGCTATCGGTTGGAAATTGCTT
The DNA here is from genome assembly GCA_026074375.1 of Tanacetum coccineum. NCBI lineage: Eukaryota > Viridiplantae > Streptophyta > Magnoliopsida > Asterales > Asteraceae > Tanacetum > Tanacetum coccineum. The sequence continues at coordinate 16,735 of BQNB010005605.1, forward strand.
GGTCTTACGTTGCCCTAGGAACTGCCCCCTAACAGCACAAAATCGCTTGCTATCACCACCATGATTTCAAAGGGCAAGTCCCCAATCGGGAGCAACTAGAATTGGAGCCTGTGTTAACTTCATCTTAAGGGTTTCAATGCTTTCGATGCATTATTCGAGAGGATAACGAGTTTCTTTTTTCAGAGAAGGTGGGTCATAGGTCGGGCGATTTTGAAAAATCTGAATAATCGTCACCCGGTTAGAATCCGGTGTGGACCGAGAATACTGCGAATTCACACTTTACGGTAGTGGAGAAAATGAGCAATTTTGCTATGACATCAACTTTTGATTTATCTAAAACACTCTAATCCCAGACTTAGAAAATCTTATGGCCAAGGACTATTCCTTTCCTTGACCATTAAAGTGGCCCTTTTTCACTAATTTTTCACAAGATTGCGTGTCTTCACACCTTTGGAAGCATTTTTTGTCTAAATGGGACAAGAAAAAAAAAGATGAGAAAGAATCACCGAAAAATGAGAAATCATCCATGAAGACTTCCATGTTTTTCTCAAATCTATAGTGAAAGATTGCAACCATTCACTCTTTGGAACGTGCTGGTTGCATTGCAATAACCCAAAAGGCATGACGACGATAGGCAAAGTCACGTAAGGCAGGTGAAGGTAGTCTTCTCTTGATCGTAGTGGGTCAATCGGGATTTGAAAGTGCGGAGAAGAATCCGTCAAAAAAGCATAGTACTTATTTCGGCTATATCTTTCAAGCATCTGATCCATGAATGGTAAAGGGAAATTGTCCTCTTAACGAGTTGCATCTTTGACGTTTTCGGGTAATCGATTGCAACTTCGCCATCTCTGTTAACCAAACTAGTTGGGTATTAATTCATTTTCTTCATTTTTTTCACCACGGTTAATGCCTCCCTTCTTAGGGAACACAATGAACGGGCTCTTACTAGGGACTGTCAGAGAATAGGGTTAACTTACACCACCCAGAATCTAGAAGTTTGATAACTTCTTGTTTAATAACCTCATGAATTTTGAGGTTAAACCCTTCTTGAATGTTGAACTAGGGTTTGGCATTTTTCCTCCATTCAAAATCTTATGGGTGAAAATATTTTGGATCTCTTATTCCCTTATATCAAAAAATCTTCCAAGCTATGGCATGTTTTGTGTGACCTTAAGAACCTTGATCAGGGGCGGGTGTGAGGTCTTTATCTCATCTTTCAAGTTTTTCGGATTATGACGGGTAATTTGTCATCAACCCTCCAAAAATGATAACTCAGATGGGATGGTAAGTCTTTGAGTTCTAAGGTCGGGAGGATCGTCACATGTTGATTTTGACCTTTTCAGGCACATTAATTCACCACATACATGGCTGACGTATGGAGATTTGGGTCACCTATTGTTCACATTTAACAAATTCCTCAAGGTAAACAGTATATCTATCAGAATCGTAATTGCCTGTAAACACCTCGGTGGTATTGAATCATCATGTTCAAGGAATTCATCGATCTCTTCCATTAGAAAATCACTTCCTCCGAAGGGAGTAGAAAAAGATAGAGTGCCGAGAATTGATCATAAGAGTCCGACGTGAAGTGGGATTGCCACTTTCGAAATTTCAAGTACTTTTGAACATAACTCTTCAACAAGCAATTGTCAATAAAGGACTAGGTTAAACCAATTCAATGATAATGTAGAGAAAGTCTAGTATCACAACTTTGAAGGTCAAGATTGGTCATCATGCCTAAGGGTCATTTGTGTCACCGTGAACATCGATCAAAGGCATGTGCCGTCCATCAAGAAAGGTCTTCTAAGTTTAGGGGAAAACCTGAGGATCGGCAACGTAATCAACGACCACAAAATTGGCAGGAAGAAAGAAGTTCCAAACTTTCACGAAAACATCCTCGGCGTGCCGGTGGGGGAAGTAGAAATCGTTTCTGGTCTGGCAAGTTCACAGTATCATTAGGGTTTTGGTTCAAAGCTGGAGACTTAGTTCTTTCCAAATGGATGAGTGGCATTAGGGTGATGCTTGCACCGGGATCGGCCAAGGCTAGCATTTCATTCATCTCGGGAAAAAAATCACTACGGGGGTATAAGAAATCTGCCGGGGTCTCAAGTGATAGGGAAACTTTTTTAGGATAACCGCCAAGCAATTCTCGTTTACCGGTGTCTTTGTCAACTCAATCATCTTATCCTTGTCATTGAGGAGCTTTCTAAACATTGGTGCAAATTTGGGCATGTGTAGCGAGAGTGGCGCGAGGCTAAGCTCGAAATGGAGAGATTCGAAAAATCTCTTAGAAATTTTGAAGCTAGAAGATTGTCTTCTTTCACGGAGCTTTTCTTTGGTTGGACTTGAAGGTAATAAGGCAGGTTGGTTTTAGTCTTGAAAAGCAGCAAACGGGACTCCACCCAATTTGGTCTTGTTTGGACCACTAGAGGTTGGATTATTGGTGTTTTCGGTGCTTGGTTTCGCACCGTATCCTTTATCACCTCGGGTTCAATTTTCCTTTCTTTAGGAGGAGAAGGAATTTGAGGTCCATTCTAGGAAAACACCGCTCTCTGGGTAGGTGATTGCTTTTACATAACCTTTCGGGTTAGCAATGGTTGTTGCTTGGAAGGAGATAACCCATGAACCCGAATTACGAAGCTGTATATTACTATTCACGAATTTGGTGGAACATGTCGTTATATCTTTCCATTTGATTTTCGCATATTTTGCATAACCAGCGTCGTTAGCTTTGACGTAAGTTATCCAAAAATGGGCTTAGACACACCTCGTATGGTAGTGGGAACTGGAGCTTGGGAAGCTGGAGCTTGAAAAGACGTAGGGCTTGATTGATCGTCGGGGTTGGTAAAACTTGTCCTTGATTGAAATTTTTACCCCATGGATTTTGGTGAAATTTGTCTCCCCCGATTTTGGTTGAAATTGGATCCCCGATTTTGGTTGTTTTGATGGTTTTGCATAGGAGGAAAACCGGCCGGAAGTCGAATTTGGGTAGCAAACCATCTGAGGTCGGTAATGGCATTCCCATTGGTTGTAGTTAACTGGGCGGCTTGTGATACGTATTCTGGTATGTGTCACGATAAATGTGACCAATCGGTTTGGGCTGTGACAAATCTTTGGTAAGAATGACCACCCTGCAAGTTACACACCTATTGGCTCGACTGCTTTTAACAGGAGCGGGAGCTGGAGTTGGGTTTTTATTTCGAGAATCAATGCTCTAAACCATATCTTTCAGCTCAGGCAATATCAGATGAAATGTGGGGTGACAGAGGCTCGTACTCACTTTGGGAAACAATTGCCTTGCTGCTTGACTTCGTGATTGACGAAAAATTTGGACTTGCTCCGATGATTTGTAAGCATTCTCGAGGCTTTTATCCATGAAAGTTACCCACCCGCAGCGGAGTTCAATGAATCTTGATCATTCGAATTTAGGGAATTATAGAATGTATCGGAGTTGCAGCATTTGAAAACCCATGATGGGGCATCCCTCTAAGGATGATATTGAATCTGTCCCCATGCTCGTAAAACGTTTCGTCAAATTTTTTATTGAAATCTTGTGATTTCATTTCGAAGATTTGCACCTTATGTTTTAGAGGGAGGAAGAATTTGTTAATGAATTTCGAAACAAGATCATCCCATGTAAGAATTGATTGAGGGGGCTCTTTTTCAAGCCAAATCCGGGCTGCTCCCTCGAGGGAAAATGGGAAAAGCATAAGCTTAACCGACGTACTCGGGACGTTTGGGAACTTCATCGTAGAAGTGATCTTGTTGAAATATCGGATGTGAGCATGTGGGTCTTCTTTATCGTGTCCAAAAAATTGCTTGTTTTGAACAAGATTAAGTAGACCATGCTTGATCTCAAAGTTGTTCGCGGGGTTATTTCGGATATGGGGAACACGATTCGCTCCTAGTAAACCCTCGGTGGGTGCTTCGAGCAATTGCGCCATAGTACGATTATCGTCCATCGTAACTATGGGAGGATTGAAAAGTTCTTGGTTATTATTTGGTTTCTCAAGATTTGGTGGTTCAACAGAAGTTTGTCGGACTTGCTGTTGTCGACGTTTACGGGCTTGAGAACGAGTGCGCATGCACAAAATAGAAATATAAAAAGAAAATTTACACTAATTTTTTTTTTGGTTTTTCAATGATTTTATTACACAATGAATTTACCGGACAATGAGATAAGACAACTTTACCAAATATAATCTAACTTACTTCTCGCGGTTGCTCTCAAAAAAGATAAACGCCAGGTGGCGGAGGAGTAGGAATGCGCGAAGCTTATTTCTCCTTTGGGTCGTTAGTTCCTTGGGAAAACCCTCTCCTTTATTACCCACTTTATAGCTTGTTTAACTTTTCAAGGTGAGCCGTATGTCGTAAGAGACACAAATGACAAGTTTTTAAATCTTTTGTTCGAGTTGGGAACCAACAAGTTCACCGGAAGTTATTATGATAATACCTCAATTGAGAATATTATATTTTGGTATTTTTACCAATTTGTGAATTTTATTTCTTTTTATGGAAAATGTTTTTATATTTTTGGTTTTTTCTTTTGTTTTTAGATGATTTAATTATACTCAATATCCAGAAAACTGAAAAATATTTTTGTACTTTTTATGTTTTTATAAAGAAAATATATTCAAGATTAACACAAATTGTCAATACGTAGCAATAATCTTTTTCACTGCCTCCCCGGCAACGGCCGCCAAAATTTGGTTCGCGTAAATTGGACTCCTTTTTATTATACCGATAAATATGAGTACACAACAAGGATCAGAATCCGCGAGACCAATTTAACCGGAAGTAGTATAGGGTGTCTCCGGGTCGTTATGTCCCAACGAGGCTTGAATTGAAAATCAAAAGGACGAATGATAATCGATTGTTTTGAATTGACACCAAGGAATGACTGGGGCCACTAACACTAATACGCAAATGCACATAAAAAATAATCAAGAAAATAAACTGAATGAGAAAAAAGCTAGGAATGTATAATTAAAAAACACTTCAACTTTTTATATAAGACACAAATGTGCTCCAAATAAACTTAAGACAAATTAAATAGCTAAGCTAACTCTAAATAAGAAATTCAAAAAGCAATAAGCTAAATTAAGCAGAAAAAACTCAGCCCAGTACTAAACACAGTATTAACTAACAGTACTAACTTGGAGTTAGTACTGCTAGCTTTAAGTTAGTACTGGTTGCTTAAGGTTAGTTCTGCTAGCTTTAACAAAACACAATGAAACAAGAAATAAGCAAATAAGCTAAAACAGATATTTAACTAACCCTAATAAGCACTCAGTAATAAGAATCATGAGCAACTAGAATAAATACAATGGCCAATAAGCACTAAAAGCTACAAACTATAACTATTGAAATTTACTTTGGAAACAGGAGAAAATAAGCTTAAAAAGCTTACTCCTAAAGACAGTAAAAGGAAAATGGTTTAATCTACTCTAAAAAGCTAAGAAAATCTTAAATAAACAGAAATATAAGCTGATAAGCTAAAATGAACCACCTTGTACTAACTGTTTTAAACTAACAGTTACTAACTTGGAGTTATGTTACTGGTAGCTTTAAGTAGTTATGCTAGATTTAAAGTTTCCAAAAGTGAACTAGCCTCGTACTAACTATGGTGTTCGTACTGCTAGTTTTAAAAAATACCCTTAAGTTTTCACAAGATTATTTTTCTTTTTTATATTAAGCTGAGTTATTATAGATTATTAAAACACAGATTGTTAAATAAACACAAATTTCACAATACTTATTAAAACAGATTTTAGCAAGAATTTGAAGCACTAATAAGGGCCAATTCTACAGTAAATAAGAAAAACAAGAAAAGAGGATAACTTACAACACCTTTTGCTCAAAACATGGCTAAACCAGACATCTACAGTATAGCTTGCTTAAAAAACAAAGCTAGTAGTGTACATAAGCCCATCCTGAACTGGCCTTGTCATCCAATAGAATAAGCTGTGGTGTATTTGTGAGTGATTTTGTGATTTTCTCTTAACCTACTTAACTTTGGCTTAAAACAAATGACTCATATGATTTTATAAGGACTTAACACAAATATAAAGTAATGCTTTTAACAGAGGAATTACACAGATTCAAGAATTGACTTAAAAACTCCAAATTTGCATTAAGACGAAAATTAAAGTTACAAGACTTGGGAAATTAAATTGCTTAAAAATTAAGCTGAAATGTAACTAAGAGCTATATAAAAAAACGACCCTTTTTCTTGGGATACAATGGCCCTATTTATACTAAAACGAATTAAGGTCTTGGTTTCTTGGGCTTTTTCCTCTTCTTTCTTCAGTGTTTCTTTGTAGAGACAAAAACCAAGTGTGCTTGTTGTGTGAGGCGATTCTAAAACAAATCCTAGCCTTCCATTTCTTTTGTGCTTCTTTGGAGTCAATCATAGCCATCGAAAATACTTGGGAATGGTGAGGGATTGCCAACATGGCACTTATACAGCTGGGGGGTTGATAGAGGAGTGGTTGAAATGATTTATCTAGGGTGTTGAGTGGTTTTTGCAGGGTAGAAGTATGGGACGACATCCCTAGCTGTACCTGGGTTTTGTTGGGCGGGAAAGATGGCTTTTGGGTAAGTTGGCAGTTTTGTCCCCTCAAGTTATATAACTTCATTGCAAACTTTGCCCGGTTTGCAATTTCGACCCTTGTCTTTTACTTTTGTAATACAACTTGAGGTTTGGCAGTTTTAGTCCCTCAAGTTGTATTTTCTTCATGTGGCTGACTTTTGACTTTGACTGACTTTGTCTTTTTCATCCCGTGCTTAGTTTGGTCATTTTTTTGGCTTTCTTTTTGAATATCCGTTCCTGCACAATTCAAATGCAAAACATACAAATACAATGTATCTTTGGTACGTTTTTAGTCTTTTAAGTCCGTTTTTAATGGAAAATGGTATGTGTAATTAAGCACATACCAGGAAGCCTTTCAACTGTTAATGTAGAAACTTCGTAGTGCATCGATTTTAGCATTACCCGACGGAAAGAAAAACTTCGCGGTTTAAAATAATGCCTCGCATAATGGATTAGGTACTGTAATGATGCAAAAGTAGAAGGTGATAGTTTACGACTCCCGACAACTGAAAGTTTATTAAAAGAACTACTCGACACACGACCTAGAATTATGAGAAATAGTATTTAGTTTCAATATTTGAGAACACTGCCTGGATGGCATAAAGCATACCATGTTTACTAACCATAAGAGCTTACGGTGCATTCTAGATCCAATGGAATTGAATGTGAGACCACGTAGGTTGTTAAAAATTGTTCAAAAATTATGATTGTAAGATTCGATATCACCTTGTAAAAGCAAACGTTGCAGTAGATGCTCTAAGCAGAAAGGAACGAGCTAAGCCAGGTGAGAGGCTTAGTGATGACCATTAATTCAAACCTACCACCACAGATTCATAAGGCACGAGTAGAAGCTCTCAAGAAAGAGAACGTTAAAGATGAGAACCTTCATGCTATGGACAAAGAGTTTCAGAATCGTCTTGATGGAAATCTCTACATTAGGATGAGGAGTTGGTTACCGCACGTTAGAGACTTAGGAGAATTGATCAAGATGAGCCATATAAACCTAACTATTTCATCCACCCTGGAATCAAATAGGATATATCATAATCTTAAGCAGATTCACCAATGGTCACCTGGGTCAGCAAATGCATGACGTGTTTAAAGATGAGGGACGATTATCAAAATCCATCCGGTAAACTGGTACAATCAGAAATACCCATTGGAAATTGAAAGAAAAATGTGGCCATGGATTTTATCACAAGACTACCAAAGAAAACAAGCAGTACGACACTATTTTGGTAATTGTGATCATCAAAAAGAGTTATTCTGGTGTGAGACGCAAACCCTTATAATTTCAAATTGGAGATAAGGCCATGTTGAAGGTATCACCTTGAAAAATAAGTGATATGTTTTAGAAAATGGGGAAAGCTGAACCCTAGATATATCAAACCTTTTAAGAATCTAGCTAGAGTAGCAACCGTTGCTTTTAGACTCGAACTTTCACAACAAGTAAGCAAGGTTCATAGTACGTTGCATGTGTTAAACCTGAAGGAGTGTTGGTCTAACGAAACACTCGCCTTTCCGCTGAATGAGATTTAAATCAACTACAAGCTCTATTTCATCAAGGAACCGGTTGAGATTATGGACCAAAAGCCAAACCATTGAGGCAAAGTCGTATTCCTATCGTCAAGGTTTGTTAGGACTCGAGAAGGGGTCTCGAGTTCACCTGGGATCGTAAAGATCAATTCCTAAAGAAATATCCTCCATTGTTTTCAAAATCTGTAACGACACTCAATGTCATGTCCTAAGCTTTGAGGAAAAAGCTCTTTTAACGAGTAAAGGATGTCACAACCCGTAAATTTCTGATCAATATTTTATCCGTTTCCGTTTAACAATTTGAATTTTTAATGTTTCGTTTAATTTTTACGTTTAACCGGGAAGATGTTTCGTTTTTTATTGAGAATCATTGCCGGAAGCGATCTGTGCATCCTATCATCGTAGTCTTTCATCATTGGACGCATTTTTACGTTTTTAATTGATATTAAACATTTCAGTAATTTTCGTGAAGTCGTTATTCATTTTCGTTACTTGCGTGTTCGAATATAATTAATAACTAATACTTGTGCATGGGAACCCTCGAAATTAAATAAAGCATCCACTACTTCCCTAGAATTATGGAGACCAAAATGGTCCCTTCCCCCTTGACATGCATGCGTCCAAAACCCTAAGCAACACCCTTATGATGCCTTTCTTGTATTTTGAAATCTCTAAACAAGTCACCATCAAAGGAGCTAGTACATGTCCTCTTCTACAATCTCATTGGAAGATCAAATTGGTCCCCTATTTGCTTCTTTGTCTCTATGCCGAACACACACACTCACATGCACACATATTGTATGATTTTGAATCTTAGCCTACAAGTTAAGCTTGTCTTATAACTATCATTCATTCATTTATTTCTTATCACTTTCTCACACTAGAAAAATAAACACACACATCCTCTTTTCCTCTCCTCTCTTGTTCGAACCATCAAACACACACAAATTCTTATTTTTTTTCAATCTTTAATCAAAACCATTTGAAGATAAAGTGTTCGGGTTGATATTCGGGTATCTTATAAACAATGTTTAGGTTGTTTTGGTCTCTAATCATCCACAAATCCTTCTTTTCGTGTAAGTCATCAAATCTTTATAAAACTTGTACTTTTATGATCATCTGTATGCATATATACTAGTTGTACAAAAGGATTATGAAAGTTACTTTTTTTAACTACGTAAACCTTAAAAGGTTGTATATTGGTTCGAAAATAAGTAAAGTAAATATAAGGAAATCATAGTTTTGTGATCGTGGTTATTTTCGTATAATGAAAATGATAACTTATGGCTTATTTTGTTCGGCTTATTTAAATAAGCTTTTAGGAAAGCTTATTTGTTCTTATTTGAGCTTATTGGGCTTATGTTTGGTTCGGCCCACTAGGGGAAACCACAAGGGAATGTTGTTCGAGCTTATTTGACTTGGCTTATATTTTAGTTGGCTTATTTCTTGCTTATTTTGAAAGGACAAAACATTTAGCTTATTTGGCTTAATAAATAAGCCCAAATAAGGCTTCATGGGCTTATAAGCCGCGTCCTACGCAAGAAGCCACGACCTACGAGCTTAATTAATATGCTTAGGGTTCGGCTCATATTGTTTTGGATTATCAAGAGCTTATGATAGCTTATTGGTGGACCAAGAACCTATTTAATACCTTTTTACATGTCAGACTAGTTATAAAGGATTTTGATACGATATTGAACGAATTTGTGAAATGTAAATTTAAAATGAGTTTTGATTAAACTCTACGACTTTGGAAAACGTGTAAATACGAACGGGTCATGCCAAAATTTTATAAAATTTATATACTTAGGATAAATTGTGAAAAAAATATTTTTATAAGACTTTTCCGAAAACAACATATTATTTTTAAACAATAAATAATATATGTAAACCATGTAAATAAATTAAATTACTTATTTACGTTTTCTACTTACGTATTTAATTTAAGAACCGACAATTAAGCGTGCTCGTATGAGGGAAGCACTAGCATGAGTGACATGCCGAGAAATAGATAAATTAAAGATATTAAAACATTATTATCAAAATGTTTTAAATCAATATTTGGGTTTATTGGGTAAAGAGCTGAACAATACAATTAATATATATATATATATATATATATATATATAGTTTTATATATTTAATATTACTTTATACCAACAACCACATTACGATCACTAACGTTTTATTAACAAAGTATTTTTAAGTAAACTTTGATGCATCATACGCATTTTCCATCATTCCGATTCTAAGACGATACTATATTCTCTTAGGTTGCATCCGTGTACCGTCGTTCGTTTCCGTGTGATCATATTCCTAGACGTTTACTCTTTCATTTCACCGACTCGAGGTGAGTTCATAGCCTCACTCTTTACTCGTTTTAAATAAATGCTTTATAACTTGGGGTGAAAAACATTGCTTGCTTTTAAAACTGGACACAAGTACTATACGTGAGATTTTCTTATTTACGTGTTGCCTAAGTAGCGTTTAGACCACCATTGCCTGAATTATCATGAACCGTTAATTACCTTTAACCAACTGGCTGGTTAAGTGAGCGCGAGTGAATAAATAGATGTATTGGGACTAATTATCCCTATCCGGGTAAGAAGCACTTACTAATTCGAGTTTGCCAAGAACTAACGGATATATGTCATGTCGAAACTAGTTAGGTGGTCTTTGGTCGGACACCTGTAAGGGCAAGCAAATTTATAGCAATGTACATGCTACGGTGTCAATGAGCTTGAGCGTAACGAATTACCTTTTTTATGTAAAGTTTTATTTTGCTATAACTGTCCCTACGTTTTGATAAACTTGTGGGTCCCACTAATTACTTTTGAAATAAACCTATGAAATCACCAACTTTATGTTGACAGCTTTTAGCATGATTTTCATGTGCTAAGCTTGACTTCTCTGATGTGCTTATGTGGAGTCTACCTGCAATATGATATCATCTTTCAAGTACTTTAATATCATTCATACTCTTGTCTTTGAAAACTTTATTTATGCTTCCGCAACATTTTAAATTTCATTTCAACTCTTGTAAGACCTTATATCCATTTTTAATAAATACACGAGTTATGATTTCAAAACATCCTATTATGACGTCACGCCCCCGGACACGTATTCCGTCCAAGCCTTGTTTGGGGTTGTGACACTGATGATCTTGTTACCCTTTGAAGATAAACAAGTTGAACTTGATTTAATCTCTAAGTAAGGTTTAGGTGGGATAATTCAATAAAGCATAATGGTGTGTCAAAGTGTCCTTTGAATTAAAGTCTATCTAAAGTACGAGTTGGTAAAAAAAGTGAATAGTTGGCAAAATTGTTCACTGAAGTGTGTGCGGACAGTTTCCAAGACTAGACGTGCATTAAATGCAGTTGTACTCCTCCACTGGATTGATGACACGTCTCAACTACTTCCACTAAGGAAAAGACATCGTATCACTATAAATACATAATGTTTTAAGTTGTAAATGCTATCACTTATACTGTTGTTGTTATTACAGTGCATTTAATACTTTGTCAAACTTACACGATAGTCAGTTGATCCTATCAGCGGGTCTATACGAGTTCGCTTCTAAACTTGATAATTTGTCAAGTTTACTTGTTCAAAGGGTAACCTTACATTGTCATTCAATAAGTGTGATCCATAACACTTTGATTTATATCCATAAAGCATTACACGATTGAAAAGTTATACTTTTTGGTATTTATTTACATTAGTGTTGCATAATTCCATATAGACGTGTTAATTGGGACTTTCACTAAATAATCAGAAGAGAGACATGTCAATCTTATGAACTAAACACAAAGAAAGAAATTACTTCCTAACACGACTACGAAGGCGGATATCAAATTGATCACAAAAAGTCTGCATCTTTTCAAGTAAATCATAAACCTGAGCCTCATATCCGTCATAAAAATCAAGATCATCTTCACAGAATTCTCCTCCACCAGTCAAAGACATATATCTAGAAGTCTCGTCATCAGGCAACTCAACTTCATCATTATCAGATTCTACCAATTCGTCCCCCAAAGAAGTACTGGCTTGCTATCCGATGCCTCATTTGTTACCTTCATTTGCAACGAGTATTTGCTAATGAGTGCCCACTGGGTACCCGTTAGCAAACATCTTAATATAAATATAAATGTTAGAGCATTCACTATGGTGGTTTATAATGTGATGAAAAAGTTTCTACTTTTGTTAACCATATTTCATTCTTAAGATAGAAAAAATGTTTTATATCTTGAACTTCTTCACAATTTAATGTACTTAAGACATGTGTGATGTTTTTAAAGCTTAAAAGATTATGTGTAGTGAAAATATGTTTATACAACCAACATGTTTAGGAATTAATTATATAATCAAGGTTATAAATAGCGTGAGCTGTAGCGTGGCGGCATGACCAAGCCTCACACCTTAACGGCTATGGTGTAGCCTTTGCGTTTTTAAAGCGTGGCTTAAGGTGTCCCAAAATATGCAAATATTTATATTTTTATATCATATTTCATATATATTGAGTTTACATGAAGTGTTGTGCATATGAATAAAGTTAAGAAACTATCCTTACATGCAATATTCTTCATTTTGAAAAGAATTTTTTTTTATCGGAGTTGAATCTAAAAGGCTCGCCACGCCTCACGCCTTATCGCGCATTTTCACGCCTCATCTCACGCCACGCCTAGAGTTGCCGTCTTGGTCTATTTCGTAATGTGGAGGTCACGCCTCACGCCTTAGCGCCGCCAAAACGTGCCTTTTAAAACACCGGATATAATCAATTATAAACTTTTTCAGAAGTCTAACATAGTAGATCTGTAGATGTACTTGCTCAAACATTGTTTGGGTTGTTATTAATAATTTATACCACGTAGTAAGCTTAAGGAACTTCAATTTTGTTTGTTTTAAATAAACATGCCGTACGATTAGTGTAACCTTATGAACGACTCTTTTGGACTTAACTACGATATCATTCTCAAAAGATGCTTCTAGGAATTGAACACCTCACTTAACCTTGAAGATGTCTTGATAGCACATGTAGCAGGCATGGATCGGTGTTTATATTTGATTAGTAACATATACCTTATGTATTTTTTACATGCTCTACTCATGTCTTAGACATATATTTTATCACTTGACAATAGAGCTAAACCGACAATATTTGAAATCATTATATTTAGAAGGATGTACAATTTGACATGGGTGTTTATCTTGGTGGTCCATTTTGTTGTTGGTGTGGATGGGGTACATAAAAAAAATCTCCATTTTATGCTCTCATTCAACTTAACAATTATTAGATCATCACCCACCAATCAACCATCATTTTTAGTCGTGTCCTTCCCACTATATATGTTGTCATATACCGATCAACCCTACTGTTTAATAACTTGTACATCTTTGTATTAAAAGTTATTTATTGCTCTATGTCGGATTTTGGGAACTGTTAACCAACTAAGGTATGATATATAAACCACCGATGATGAAGAAATTAGTTGAGCTCGAATATTACATCACGTCCTTTAAGTTTGACATGTTCGAGTGCATCTAAATTGGGGTCTATCTGATGGAGAAACACATGAGCAAAAGCGGTCAAAGTGAAAAATCATTAAACTTATGATATTGTTCGTTTTTGCCATGATTTTGTTGGTGATTTCTTTTTTCTCATTTCATCATTCCTAGAAGATCTGAAATGAGCCACAAAAGAAATGAGCACACAACACGAACAAGATTTTGTGATGCTTAGCAATGCCAAATTTTACATGAAAATGAATGTACATGTTATGTCTAAGACTAAAAAGCAACAAAAACATTAGTCACATAAAAATTATTGTACCGTTTGGGATTGTAACATAGTATTAGCGACAATAATACGAAGCAAGTTTATCGGTGTAACCGGGTTCATCTACATAATTAGAAAGCCTGCATTCAAGGTGTTCAAACAATCCTTTATGTTGGGATTTAATAAACTAGGTAACCAATTAGCTATGAGTACGCATTGGATGGATCTAATTTTAGCATATACATCAACACACAAATTAAACAAGTAATATAATAACCTTTTGTTTATTGAGTTAAATCAATAAACGAGAATAGATCTTGAAAACAGATTAGTGGTTAAATTACCACATCTACGGTTGCTCACACAATCAGGTCAACGGAATATGCCAAGCTGTCTAGACTTGACTTCACGAACCAAACACCCAAGTGTTATAATCGATTACCAAACGCACACTTGTGAGCTCTTGCAATCGAACCAAGTAAACCCTAATTAGGGTTTGTACCAAAACCCTAATTGACAAATCTTTCAAACCGAAAACCCCAACAAACCGAAATTTGGTTAGGGTTTAATCACCAAAACCGAAAACCCTAACTTGGGTTTTGTGTATCGTTGAGCTAGGAGAACACTTAACAAACACCGTGTGTTGATCTTGTATCGTCTAACAAGGAGAACAAGTGAGAATCGAAAAACCTAAAAGGGTTTTGATCGAATTTGGTTGTGGAGGGGAAAAACGAAAACTGAAATCCCTAATTAAGGGAAATTCGGTTGTGTGTTTTGGGAGAGATGGAGAGCACGATTTGTGTGTTTTAGGGTTGTAGAATGAATCAAGAATGAGGTTTAAGGTGGGTGTATATATAGCCTCCCAAACCTAATTCTTGTACAACAAAGATTAATATAAATTCCATATTAACGACTATTTAAATATTTATTTCGTGAAGTAATAAAACGTATTCTTTTTGTATTAACGTGTGTGCCCTCAATAAGCTCACGTATTTCTAACGTATAAATAATGGACCAAAGTTAACAGGCTCAAAAGAGCCCAACATCAAAACAACAACCAATGTTGCCGTTTTTGTAATGGTATTTAGTATATATGTTAATTATCTTATTCATGAACAATGATATGATTTAAGCTTGAATGGATTCTATAATATGTGCTTTTAAAACTTATGTTAATTTTGTGTATTCATCATTGCCTTATTTGTATTGAATAGCTTGTTGTTAGGTGTTATGCCCATCTTCACCCAAGGGCCGTAAACTGCAGGAAGAAGAAGTGTGGCCATAGCAACCAAGTAAACATTCTTTTAACTTCAAATTGATTGTCTTATATGTATTTGATAAGAGTGTAATTTGATGTACTTAACTTTATAGGATCGCATTATATATTACAGTTTAGTTTTAGATTTCATTGCTTGCTTATTTTAACATGTGTCGCAGCTAAGGCCAAGTAGAAGTATTGTAGTTAGTGTTTCTAGGATAGAGCAACTACTGGAGTGCATTGTTCGTAGAGTGTACTAAGATCGATATTTTTTTGAAAACTTCGCATCATTATAGTTACTTTTTCGTAACTGCATATGATCGAACACGCAAAAGAACCCTCGCGTTGCGACTGGGCAAAATTTTTCTCCCTCGAATAATTTTTTTTTAAGTTTCCGGGGGTTTTTTTTTTGGGCGAAGCTTAATGCGGGGGCTAATTTTTTAATATTTTCTTTTTTTGTGCAACTATTAGATACGGCGGACACAAATTAAACAAAGTTAATAATAAAAACCTTGTGATTAAAAAATTTGCGTTGTATTAACGGGGCTATTAAAATATCAAATAAACGAATTTACTACCGAATATTTCTTATTTAGGAGACGGTTTGTCAAATTATCTACTGGATATTTTTGTTTAAAGAAAATCGAAAATAGTTAAAAGGTGATCGGTCCGTTTTGTATTTTTTTTTTTACTCTTGATGACTAACTAGAGATACATATTGTATTAAATTACCGGACACATCTACACTTTGGGTTTTTATTTGGCTAATTTCTTTCGCGGACTATTTTCCGTATTTTTGTAGATTCCGGAATTTTTTTGTTGGCGATGGAACGGTTTAATTTTTTTCCCCGAATATTTTTGCTTTTTTTTGGACGGTTCGATATTTTTTTATTTTTGGGCCGATGAATGTAAAAAAGTTGTGAAGCAATAAAAACTTTAACGTTTTTTTTGTTTTAATTTTTTTACGGGATTTTTTGTGAAGAAAATCGTAAAATAGTTAAAGTTGATGTACCGTTTTGTATTTTTTTTTACTTTGGGCCAGATTTCAGGCTAATTTTTGGTTACTTTTTTTTTTACTTTTGGACAGATTTTGGGCCACATTTTATGCGAATTTTAGGCTAGTTTGTCGACAAATGTGTATATTAGTAATAATTTTTGTATACGACTTATGTGTTGGGCCTCATGTTTAAAGTGTTGTTTTTTTTTGCTATATGGAGTTTTTTTTAATATAATGTGTGTACTTTGTGACATATCGATTAATTTAAAAGCTATTAGTATCTGTTTCTGCGGGTATTTTTTTTATCTGAATAAATCGAAACTTTTGTAATATTTTTTTTTAACTCCTACTTTGTGCATACAAATTAAAAAAAAAATAATTAAAAAAAAAAAAAACTAAAATCGGGCTGACCCGAAAAAAAAAAACCAAAATGGGAGCCCAGTTTACTGTAAGCAAAGTGGCCTCACAAGTCTAGTCTAGCTTCACGACAATACAGAATTCTTAGCGTCTGCGAATTGTATATAATGTAATTTGCTTAAATTGCTTGTAGATACTTAAAGTGTTTTGGATATTCTTGTCTAAGCGTCAACTGATCCCTATGAAGCTTAATTAATAATATGTTGCTTTAAGTTAGGAATTATTCTTTTAGCATAAAACCCAAGTGGGGTGTACGTGATGAGGAAGTTAATACTTTACCTTATCCTACATAGAGGTTTACAAACACCAACTAGACTGCGTGAGCCATCAGCAGTCTCAATGACCTGATGACAATTCTACACTAACACCACTCATAATACGACTAACAGCATGATCAGAGCCTACCATTTCGCAATACTTCCATCTAAATTTGATATCTTATGAATTAAAAAAGTTGTGAACTCAATCAAACACGCTTGATTTTATGCACGTAAGCAAAATCGTGCGATCTGATTGGTCAATAAAAAGTCAAAATTGAATCAATTTTGTCAAAATTAAAAAAATTTGGTGGAGAAATCTGATGGAGAAAAAAAAACACATAAAAATATATGTCAAAATTGTGAAAACAAAAACTTAAAATAAGAGGTGGTAATTAATAAAACTTTAGTGGTTTAATTTTAAATAAATTATATAGAGTTAAGTGTAAATTTATAAATTTACAAATTTTATTACATCTTTAAAAATAAACAAATAACCACTTAAACTTTATAGCTATAGTAATAGACTTATATTTTTAAAATACAACAAACCATACAATTTCTTACTATCCAACAAAGATTTAAAATTATTTAATCTACATCAAACAAATCTAACCGCAATACTATTAAAGTAAGATTGTTTTATTGGTCGGTAAATAAAACCATGTTGAGTAGCAATCCGAACCTAATGATAAACACTCGAGAGTAATGCACATAATTATCGTTAAATAAAAAGGGGTGGCTTAGCGATTCATTAGATAGACTTTTGGAACAATTACATTTTCATTGCTTAAGTTGTAACAACGTACTAACATTCTCTACAAACGTGAATAGTCTGAAAACATTATTATTTCATTGACACAGTTTAATAAAAATTGGAAGTCAATGGTATACGAATTATAACGAGGAAAAATTATTCCCTTTGTGGCCGATAAGGTAGGTTCATTGTGTGAGCACGACACAGGCCGTGAGCCCTAACATCACCCTATAAAGGGTATGAGACTTGTCAATCGCTGGGACTTTCAATACTGGCATCACAATTAATCGAATCAAACAGGTAAATCAAAAAAAAATACTAATTATCCTACTACGTAATATAAAAAAAAATGCTAATTATCCTACTACGTAATATATAAATCATTGAGTGGTATAAAAAATGAAAAAAAGAAGGCTCCTCATATTTACTAAAGTGGACTTTGGAAAAAGGCTTTTGATTTCCTATAAGCTGGAATTACTTTGATTCACATCCTCGACATTTTGTATTTAGGTATAAATGGGTGCTCTTGGATTAAAGCTTGTCTCAATTCTTTCAGACTTCTATTCTTATTAATGGTAGCCCTACATCCTGAGTTTTCCATTAAGCGTGGTCTTAAGGCAAGGAGATCCTAACTATTCTCCATTTCTTTTCATTTTGGTTAGGAAGGTCTCCATAATGCTTTTTGAGGAAGCAGTGGAAATGGTTTGATTACTGTGTGTTAATATTACATCTAATTCTAGACTAGCAACACATTTCCATCTTTTCTATTCAATGATCTGATCATTAACTGACGGATTGGAATTGTCCTAAAAGACATGGATACATATCATTCGTGGTTCTCCATGTTTTCTATCTAGCCTCAAGGGACCTCAAGATTAATATTCAGCAAGGTCTAAAAATTTAAGGTAATGTGGGATTAATAAAGATGAAAGTTATTAAGTAAGAGGCTATTATAAGCTGGTTGTATGACAGGAGGATATCCCTTTCACATTACAATGGTTCTCCCATTGGTTCCAATATGAATTGCTAGTTGCTATAACGGCTACTAGCTATAAGAACGATTGTTGAGCGTTTTCCATATGAGCTTTCCTCTGAAAGCTACGAACTTCTGTCGATTGGGGGTCGTTTGACTCTTATTCAAGTCTGTGGCTTTGGGTTAGTTCTTGTATCTACTATCTATCTCAGAATTTCAGAGCACCATCCAATCGGTTCCTTACAAGACCTGGGAAAGAATTCGGGGCTAATTTTTTTTTTGGGTGTAATAAAGATAAAAAACAAAATGACTTAGTCAAATGGCCAATTATTCCTTAATTCTTTTGATAAAGGACAGAGGTTAAACATTGGCAGTCTTAAAGCTTTCAACCTTTTCTCTTCTTCAAAAATGCCTTGGAGGTTACTTTCTTTCCCCCAAACGCCCTTAGAGGTTCCAGGTCATGAAAGCTATCATGGTCAAGAAGGAGTTTCGATACAAATGGTTGTAGTCTTCAAGGAGGGCATTTGGGCCTAACATTGTTGGAACCGACCAATTTTCCCACTCGAAGGTTATTATCTATCTAACACTTTTCGTTTTAAAGCAGGTTGATGGCACTTGTATTCGATTATGGAAGATATATGGGTAAGGCTGAATACTCCTCTTATTACAAGGTACAATCGCTTTATCACTTGATCAAAAGACAAAGATATAGTCTTATCATAGACCGTATTAATAATAGGTCAATGGTCCTTGAATTGGTCTCGTAGCCATCTTGTGTTAGAAATCTTGCCTATTTTATGTGACATTTAAATGAAATCGGTCAACTAAATATTGATGTCATTTAAATGAAGATACTTGTACTTGTAGTCCTTGGTTCCTAATGGACTTTACCGTTAAGTGTTGCTCGTTAAAAGGATTGATTAAAATATCCTTCCCACTCTTGCTTCATGCTACCTACGTGTGTCAGATACCAGTACAACTACTCCGCCCGTAACAAGTCACACTAGTGATATAATATGTATTAAAAGAAGAAAATGAATATGTCAGGGTCAGTGTCCTTGTACCAAAACGCACAAACCCCTCACAGCCCGTGTAGAAAGACTGTCCACATAGTATTTGTAATCTCTCTCCTTCTCGCGGTGTCTTTGATACAAATCACGCGTACCAATCTCTTGTCCTTAGCTTCAATGCACACCTGTATGAACCATACGCTTAGAGGTCTATGTGTATCTCTTGAGCGCTATGCGAATGACGACAGTTCCCTAGATCAACTACATATCACATGTGTGTTCGAGCTCGTCTTTTTAAGTATTATCTTGTGCTGTAGATACAATGTCCTAATTTTTTCAGACTTCTGCTTAGGGGATTTCTGTAGTCACATTATGATGATCACTCTGGCATGCTTCTAAAGAGCGCGAAACACATTTCTATTTAATTTACTAACTTCGGTTCTTTGGTGCTTTGGAGAGTACCGAAATAGTCGTCACTTTGTACACTCTCACAAACCGTATGAAGCAATGATAGAGAATCGAAGTAGAACTACCTCTATTCGTAAAGTTCGTAAGAGGAAGGGTATTTTCTGTTGGGCTTCACAATAGGGACCAAATGAAGTTATCTTGGAGAATACTGTCGTTATTATCCCCTTTCGATCAACCAATGCGTAATGGCAATGGTTAGAAGCTGCTTTTGTTTTTCCTGAAGCTGGCGTTCAAGTCCTGGTGATGCGTACCTTAACGCAAAGGTTTTCGTTTGACATCTTCATCGGCTTTTGCGACTGGCCGAGAGTTATTCCTTTTCATCTTCTCTCGGGAACTTGTTCTGGTTTCGAGCAAAATCAATCTCGAAGTGAAAAACAATGGTGGCTCGGCCTCCGGATGGGGGGTTTTTCTTTTGCCGAAGAGTGAAAACCCCGAATCCTCGGTCCTCGTGTCACAAATTTTTTCATCCCTTTTTTATTCCTCGCAGTAAAGTCTCGGGGACTTTTAAAACCATTTTATTGATGTAATGTGTATTTCTTTTGTTAGACTATCTATTGTCTATTTCTACGTTTCTAGCGTCTTGCTAGTTTGTGGAGGCGTCGAAACATTTCGATACTAATCATATATTCCAAATTCTTTGCCGGTTCATGGGACAATATATATATGTTTTTAATTATATATTAAAATAATATACTAATATATATAGATATTAATACGTTCGAATCATACCTAAAAGATAAGGTAGTAAAATCATACGGATATGTAAGATGTTTCGGAGGAGCAGATAGATCTATGAGACTTAATTGTTCTCATAGTGACGATTTCGATAATACTTTATGCCATAACTATAAACAGAAAAGAACAAGAAACAACAAGAGTGTGATTTATCAGTAGAGAGTTTTTAGAATAAAAGAACACATAATAACTACACCCTGGTGCGTGCAAACGGGCATTAAAAACATAGTTTTAGAAGGTTGACAAAATTTGGTACGAACTTTGACAAGGTGAACATGACAAATGAATATTGTAATATCGAGTGTTTTGAGTGGTTACATGCTCATATCTCTTATATCTAATCCTGTACAATCTAAGATGTAGTAACGACTGATTAGTTAGAATTTTCATTAATAAATGGTACATGAATGCTTGGTTCACGTATGTTATAAGTATAATAACGGTGAGGTACGTGGACGTACTGGGCTAAGTGCTCTACGCTTAAAGTTATGGCGAGTCATGAATGGTTTTTTTAAGGCGAGATTTATAAAGCGTGAGGCACAAAAAATGAAAATAGAGGTTATAAAATTTAGTTATATGTATGTCAAATTTCTAGAGAATATAGTATGCGATGTTACAAAAAAGTGGACTATACTGTAAGGAATAAAAGTAAATGAATACGTTATAGTCATGATAATGATAAAATTCACCGACTATCACCACTCTTTAATCCTCCTTAAATCACCATCAACAAACGATTCAACCTAAATCCAGATCCCAAATGTGACGAACCTATGACAAATTCTGAACGCAAGATTTAGAGTTGTTCAGTGTAAACCACTGCTGCGCACCATCGCCTCCATCCCAAATAAATTATAATAGATCTAGCATATAGTTGTTTGTTTGCAAGTTACCTAAATGCGATACAGCAATGAGTGTAACACGGTGAATTAACCACCAGGCGCGCACAAACGCCTCAGCCTGTATGGTTACAACATATTTTAATTGATGATAGTGCGTTTTCAATCCTCATGTATTTCGATCTTTATTTGGCGCTATTCTGTATGTTATATAACGATAGCAATTGGCACAGGATCACCAGATCTAGATATGTTCATGTCCAGAAAGCAACAAGGGTAAACGATTCATCTCATAATAATCGTACTGTCAATTAGCAACGTAGAACAAAGGTAACGGCAACAAATCTCATCTATTAGATTTTCGTGAGGAACAATAAGTATCGTTTCATCATCTTTTGAGTTCTAATATCACCATGCGAGAGGCGTCGTGAGAGGTTCCCAAGTATCTTGGGATATTTGTAAAGCAAATTGGTAGTGGTTGATCAGAGTCTACATAGGCTGCGAAGCTTGTACGGCGGAGTATCGGATTCAACTGGTCATCAGATTTGAGTGATAGTGTATGCGCGATTAATGATCGTTTTAATAAAGCGAAGGATTAATGATCATCATCAGTTAGTTTTCCAATCTAATAGACACAATAAGGGCATGGGATACGGTTTGGTTTTCATTAGTTTGGCGTAATGTCCTCGAGCCGAAGACAATAAGTTCTTGTACAACAATAGGAATTAATATAGATCACGTTACAACATTGATTCTATATAGCAGCCTGAATGGATTAAACTAATTTGAAATGTTCGTTAAGTTAATAAAACGTTCTGCGCTGTCACATTTTATAGTGTCTAACACACGCACCGTGTGTCGCGCCTCTCTCAAATGCGAGTATGGGATTGTCGAACTCCCTCAATCTGTTAGTATCAACGAAAAATGTTTTTCAGTCTTTTAACTCCGTAGGCTAAAGCAGTCCACTACTGGCCAACAAATCAGTTGGACATGTCGGGCAAAATACGGTATATAAAAAACAAGTATACAAGACAGCAACTTCGTGATGTTTCTTAGATCGTGGATAAGAGATGATGTGGGGGCGGCGGTTAGAGAATGTGTGTCCGGAATGTAACAGAGGTAATAAGATGAAGCGGGTAATAAGCGAGTGATAGGTCATATCTCGTAGACGATATGTTATTGATTTGGAGTGGAATGGAGGCGTATATTCTTGTTAAAGTATAATAGATTATAGTGCCCCAATTGAGAAGTATACGTCAGCCCCTGTGGCAGTTTCGAATCAAACAAATAACTCCTCAATAATATAAATATATTATATATTATATATATATATATATATATATATATATATATATATATATATATATATATATATATATATACATATACATAAGCAAAGTATCATACAAATTATTCTTAGGAAAGAACAATAAGTAATCAACACGGGTATCGTTCTCCTCGGTGAGAGGTGAATGGAAATCTACGTTCATGTTGAAAATCGAGCTTGATTGTCATATAAATTTTGGATTTGATTTCTAAATCTAATAATGCAAAGGGAAAGCACATAAAAGGCATGCTAAACTAAAAATTAAGGCAGCTTGAAATTCTAACGACATTTAAATCAAATTAAAACTAAATAAAAACTAAAACAAACTAACTATTTAACAAAAAATGACAAATTAAAATTCTAAAAACTCAAAATGCAAATTTCTAAACTTAAATGCTTTAAACTAATTTTTAAAAACAGAAAAAAAAAATTTGAATTTTTAAACTAATTAAAACTATTTTTTAAAACTAATTAATACTAAAAATTAAAATAAAATACTAAATTAAATCCTAAAAATTTCTAAAAATACTAGACACTATCCTAAAGGTTTACCAAGGAAAACGAGACAATAAGCTAAAGCCAATAAGCTGTGAAAATTCAATTAAGCTAATAAGCTAAAACTAACTTGCATATATTAAATAAATGAAAAAAGAGTCTAACAGAAAAGACCCAAGGGCACAATGGTTAAGGTGTTGGTGTTGTGAAGGTGAGGTCGTAGGTTCGAGTCCTGGACCTACACTTTTTGTTTTTTTTTTCTTTTTAAAACAGCTAAAGAATAAGCAAAATTAAGCAACTTTGATAAAAGACTTAATACTAGACTTATTTATAAGCTAGAAACAGACTTAACAAAGTGGCAGTTTGCATATTAAGACCAAATGACATTTTAGCTCAAACTGTTAGACTTTTTAAGCTACCAATATGACCCAATAAGCTAATTTGCAATCTAAAAAGCTAAAACAGATTTATTCTAACACCCAATAAGAACTATTGACCAAAAATAAGCTAATATACCTAAGGAAATAAGCTAGAAAAACTGGAATGAAAATGACAAAAATACTACTACTTGTTTTTGAGTTTTTGAGTGAAAATGACTTTTTGCAACTAAGATTTAAAGAACAAAAACTAATCTAGACAAACTTTAAACTAGAAACAAATTAAGATCAAACATCATTAAGCTAAGATCAATCAAAATTAACCAGCATTAAACTAGATTTAAACCTCAAAACTGATTTGCAAAACTGAATTTTAAGAACAAAATACTTGACTGTTTTTAGACTAAAAGTTTAAAATGCTATTTTAACAACTAAGGACTCAAAACAGATGTTTAATTGTGCACTAGAATTCATATTTTGAACAAAAAACAACACAACCTAAGAACACTTTTATAGAAATTGCAAAAAAAACAACAGTTTTAAGACTTCTATGAACTAGCAGATTTGGAAATTGATGAAATAAACTTCTAAACTTTTCAAAACTGAATTTAAACTTATGAAAAACAATATTAAAACTAAATGAGAGCTTATGAAAACTGATTAGCTACTAAGAACAAGTTAAGCAGTATTAACTCTAGTTAACACTGCTTGTTCCAAACACCCCTTTAAAAACTTTAAATCTAACTTTTAAGCTAAAACATATTCCAAAAAGGTTTAAAACATGAAAACATATTAAGATCAATGACAAATGATGACAAATAAGCAAAAACCTCAGAAGAATAAGCATTAAATGATGAGCTAAACTAATTAGCTATTATTTTTTTTGGTTTTTCTAAACAGTGTTTAGTAAAACTTAGTAAAAGCTAAAAACAGATTATGAAATGCTTTAAACTAAATGCGATAAACTATTTAAAGACAGTTAAGGCACAATTAAACAGAATTCAGCACAAATAAGCAGTTTAATAAGCAAAACAGAAATTAAGCTATAAAATGAAAATAGGGAAGTACCTTGATCCCAAGCTTAAAACAAGGATCTAATATTGCTCACCAGAGCTTAATCATCAAGCTAGCTTATAAAATAAGCTATGAATAAGCCCTATAAGCCCTTCCGAATCTGGCTTATCTTCCAAATGGCTTATTTAATTTATTTTGGTGAATTTGAGTAAACCAGATTATGCAGTTAAGCTTTAGAAGAGCTTAACTGCATAAGCAACAGCTAACAAGTTTATTAAACAATAGATCTTGATTGATGATTAGTGTGTGAAGATTAAGGTGTAATTAGTGTGTGTGTTTAGAGAGAGAATTACCTAACTTGCCTTTTGATTAAATGAAGTTGTTACATCTAACCATGGCATAAATTACTTTTTTTTAACGGCAACTTTATTAAAAAACTAGCAAGGATCTAGAAAGACATTACAAAGAAATAAGATAGGGGTTTTTTAACCAATACTCCCAAGAAAAAACCCTATTACATCTACTAGAACACCATAAAAAGGACCAAGAAACAATGTCATCAAAAATCGTCGAACGATTAGGAGGCGAAGCGTCAAAGACCAACTGATTTCGAAGCCTCCAAATCCGCCACCAAGCAACATAAAAAACACCTTCTAAAATAGACTTGAAACAGAAAGAAAGCCGAAAGGATAAGAACCAAGCATCCCAATCCGAGAAAGAACAAATCTCCTGCCAATCCAAATCCCACCAACGACAAATTTTACGAAGAACAACCCGAGCCACGTCACATCGAAAGAAAACATGCTGAACATCCTCCATAGCAGCATTACAAAGAGGACACAGATGGGAATCCAACAAAACACCTCTACGGCTAAGATTGACTCTAGTAGGTAACCTATCACGACGAGCACGCCAAGAAAAAACATTAACTTTAATGGGAATGAATTTTACCCATCTCGTTGCAACATCCGACGAAGGGAGAAACAAGTCATCAATAAAGTTTCTGATGACTTTAACCTTGAACTCTCCATCTCCCGACAAATCACAAGTCCACCTATCTTTGGAAGACGAGAGGACAACCGAGTTCATAATTGAAGAAAGGTCATCCCACTGCTGCCGCTCAGCTCCATCACGCACGTCCCGGCGAAAAGAAGCTGAGACCGAAGAAGCTCCCATTTTATTAGCCACCACAATCTCCTTATCCAATTCGAGAGCAAACAAACGGGGAAACTGAACACAAAGAGGGGCATCAGCTAACCATATATCATACCAAAAACTAGTACAAGACCCGTCCCCAATCCGCTTCTTACAATGCGAAGAAAAATCAAAACCAGAATCTTTCAAAGATTTTACTTCACGTAAAATAGAGCACCAAATCGAGGGTTGATCGGTCACATGAAGATCAAACTTTGAGCCATAAATCGCTTGAATAACTTTACACCATAAAGAGCCATCGCCAGAAATGAAGCGCCACACCCACTTCAACAAAAGAGCACGATTCAACGCGAAGAAACTTGAGACACCAAGACCACCGTTCAGTTTGGACGCTAAGACATTGTCCCAAGCTACCCACGAAATCTTTCTATCCGAAGAATCAACACCGTTGAAGAACTTACTACGGATAGATTCCATAGTCTTCAACACGCCTTTTGGAACCTTAAAGATTGACATATAATAAATTGGAGAGGCCCCAAGAACGGATTTAAGAAGGGTCAATCTGCCGCCTATGGAAAGGGTTTTAACCTTCCATTTAGATAACCGGGCTTGGAGTTTGTTCACCAAGCCAACCCAAGCCGACTTCCGAGACATACACTCCCCAACCGTCACACCAAGATAACGAAAAGGAGTGTTCAAAACAGCACACCCGATCCTATTCGCCGCCTGCACAACAACATTCTGAGAAACCCCGACACCCAAGACTTGGCTCTTAGCAATGTTGATCTTAAGACCCGACGCAAGATGGAAGCAATTAAGAACTTTAACAATATTATGTAAGTTCTGTTCGGACCACTCTCCAATGAACATGGCATCGTCAGCATAAAAAAGATGAGAAATATTAACCGAGCCATGCAATTGAAAACCTTTAAACAGCCCATCATCAACAACACGGGAGAAAGAGATATGTAACGACTCCATAATAAGAATGAAAAGATAAGGGGCCAACGGATCACCTTGTTTCAACCCACAACAAAAAGGGAACTCGGACGTTGGGCTACCATTAACCAATATGGAAGCCATGGAGGAAGTAAAAGTACCACGGATCCACCTACACCAATTCGGCCCAAACCCAAACGCATGAAGAATATCCAAGAGATAATCCCACCGAACCGAATCATACGCCTTAGCAAAATCAACCTTAAAAAACATAGCTTGCTTCTTTTTTCTCTTACACCAGTTTAACATCTCATTTAAGATAAAAGGACCGTCCAATATTTGTCTATTAGCAACAAAGGCCGATTGAGTCTCGGAAACTAAATCGGATATAACAGTAGCCAAACGATTAGCTAAGACTTTCGTGATCACCTTATAAACGCATCCAATCAAACTGATAGGCCGAAAATCATTAACGAACTTAGCATCATTAACTTTAGGAATTAAGGCGATGAAAGACGAGTTACACCCCCTTGGAAACGTACCAGACTTAAAAAAATAGTCGACCGCATCGCAAAAATCCGCTCCGACAAGACTCCAATACTTTCTAAAAAATTCAAACGTATAACCATCGGGGCCAGGAGACTTATTCTCGCCACAGTTCCAAACAGCCCTACGAATTTCGTCCCTCGATACTGCCCTATCCAGCTCATCCACCTGATCCGAAGATAACCGATTATGAAAAGGAGCATTAAGTTTGAGACGATCATGACACGGTTGCTGAAATCGAACTTCAAAGTGATTCTTAAATGCCTCCTTCACAATACTCGGATCAGTACACCAAGTGCCCTCAACGAAAACACCACGAATCGACAACTGAGACCTTTTCTTATTAATAATACCATGAAAGAATTTAGAATTCTCATCTCCTTCGATAGCCCATTTGATTTTAGATTTTTGAACCAGATCCTTAACCTCCAAAAGTTTAATATCTTGCAGCCGTCGGTTTAGATCCATCCGATTGAGAAGGATGTCATCAGAAACGTTTCCCCTTTCCAAGTCTTTATCAATAGAGATCAAATCATTCTGTAGGGAATTCTTTGCGTTATGAAGATGAAACTTTTTATCTTTAACCCATAAACGAATAATAGACTTAAGGTCTTGCAATTTCTTCTTGAACCTAACCATAGCATTGGAATCAGAATGCGAAAAAGACAACCACGCATGCTCCACCATCGAATCAAAACCCTCCATCCTTAACCAAGATTGATAGAACCGAAACGGAGTCGGACCAAAATCAGACAAAA
Source organism: Tanacetum coccineum (assembly GCA_026074375.1). Lineage (NCBI taxonomy): Eukaryota > Viridiplantae > Streptophyta > Magnoliopsida > Asterales > Asteraceae > Tanacetum > Tanacetum coccineum. Next base: position 44,961 of record BQNB010005605.1, read on the forward strand.
CTTCCCTCAAAAGAATAGGACGATGATCGGACAAGTGACGGTCAAGACACAAAGCTGAAATAGACGGATAAAGCGAGATAATACCTTCCGTAACAAGAAAGCGATCTAATTTACTCATTTTGGAGGCTGAGGGATGCGACCAAGTAAACGAGTACCCTTCCAACTTGACATCCACAAGACCAGAAGACACAATAAACCGATCAAAACACCGTGCACTAGAAACATTGAAAGACGAACCAAGTCTTTCATCCATAGTCCGAACGTCATTAAAGTCACCCATTATAATAGCTTCGCCGTTCCATCTCCGTACAAGATTAGATAAAAAATCCCAAAGAGCCCTTTTGCTCCCAGGCTGTTGAGGAGCGTAAACCGCCACCAAAAGAATCTTGACATTACGAGGTAACCATGTGCCGTAAATAGCTATAAAATTATCAGAAATAGTAGCGCCATCTTTCTTGAAGATAGAAGCCTCCCAAATACAAAGAATACCACCAGAATTCCCTAATGAGTCACTGGCAACAAAATCAAAGTTTGAATTTCCCCATAGGGACTTTACGTCCATATGAGAAATACAATCCATCTTTGTCTCTTGCAACGCTAAAAAATTGATCCTATGCTTACAATTTAACTCCTTAACCCACTCCTTTTTCGTCTTGTGCCCAAGACCTTGAATATTGAGAGAAAGAATATTCATTTAAAAACATCTTCATCTCCTTGTGAGCCAATAATGCGTTCCATATCTTTCAAACACCCATCCAAATTATAACCCATAGAATGTCCAACCCGAACCATGTCATCCAAAATGTCAAGAATAGAGCCACCGTTATGAACTTTATGTGAAAAGGAAGAAACTGATTCTCCATTAGAGGAATCATGGACCTCCTGTGAATGGTCCATAACCTTAGCATCCACCCTAGGCATATTCACCATGTCTTCTCCATTAGTAGGACCATCTTCACAAATCTCACCAACATTAGCGTGCGTCACAGAAGTTTTAGGGGTAAAACCAGGAGGATGCGATAAAGAGGTACTCGCATCACGAACGCCTTTAGCGGGAAGTTTATTCAATAAATCATAAAAACCAAACGGATCCTCTGATTGATGTTTGTCCGTCTCCTTACCATGACCATCAACATTACATTCATCCACATTATCACTGAAAATTGTCTCGGAAACACCATCCACATTACATTCATCATCTGACTCGACATCACTATTCTGCGCCCCATCATTAAGAATTTTAGCGCCATGCTTTGATTCGTCATCCGAGGTATAAACAGACTCCTTAGGTTCAAGAAAACTCGGATTCCAAGTAAAAAGTTCCTTCGCCCGAGCCACAAACACCTTGCCTTTAAAAATCACCTTGAATTTCTCCAATATAGATTCTGGTTGTTTTGTTAAGATGCACAACCGCTTACGAGCAAAAGAGGAGCCAAAATTATCCTCGATATCCAAAGCCTCGCCCCATTTGTTACCAATCTTGGCAAACGTTTCTCGAGACCAAACATGAAGTGGGATACCTTCAATGTCCACCCAAACAACACGTTCATCACTAACAAAATCATTATAGGCATTAAGAAGCGTACAGAACCAAGAGTTAACGCCTACATGATCCAAAAACTTTTGCTTAGAACCCTCGTTATCCAATTCTATCAACACCCATAACCCACCTAAATATGACAGCTTCACATGCTCAAAACCTTCCTTAGCTAATAGAATCCGTAGGTTAGGAATGGAGTTAATATCTTTCACACGCCCCATGACATGACATGAGAGGTCACGTTCAACAACACAAGAATCATCCAAAACCAACGCCGGTGAGGAAGATACAGGAGCAACAGAGGCAATCAATGGTGGAAAGTCTCTAGCAGCAGAAACAAATGACCCAAATGTACCATGCGCATTGGATTGAGAAGGCCCCGATGGTTTTACAGGTTTGTTTGCACGTTCAAAACGGGCAACATTGGCATGGAGATGGAAACGACCAATCCAAATCGTACAAAGATTGCCAACCAAACGATCTAAATCGTTAACACGAATAAACCTGACAAAAGTAAAACGTTTACCTGCTTTGGATCTACGATTAGGAATAAAAACGTCTATCACCTTCCCATACCCCTCGCAAACCTTCCACAATTCCTTCGACCCAAGATTATCAGGAAAATTGGTTACAAAAATAGATTTAGAAATACGAACAGCTTGGTCTTCATTAGAACATTGAGCAGGCATGGTGACAAAAAGAGGAACAACCAAACCTTAAAAAGAAACAGCAGACGACAAAACCCTAATCATGTTCCCAATTTTTCTAAAAAGAGCTCCGTCTTTGCAAACAGCAATACCTTTTTCCAAGCACTCTTCAGTAACCTTCGTATGTCAGCACCTAATTAACAAGTAACAATAAGCATTATTAAGCAGAAATAAGCAGGAAAAAGCACATAGAATAAGTTGGGACAGATTAAGCTATAAATAAGCTATAGAATTGAAAAGTGACACTTACAACTTTCCTTTGCTTAAAAAAAGGATATCAATGCTCTATGATCTTATCTAACAAGCGCCAACTTGTTTAGAACAAGCTGGTGAGGTCCATAAGCCCGTCCAATATTGGCTTATCATCTAAAAAGTAGCTTAGGTATTATTTTAAGTGGAATTTAATAAAACAGTAACAACAGAATTTTAAGAGCTTGTTTTGCATGTTTAAATGACTTGTAAAAACAGATTATAACTTTTGAGTAAAGACACGATCAAATTGGAAATAAGCTAAAATTTTCCTTAATATAAAAAAAGTTACAAGGCTTGAAAGTAAAATACAATGAAATAAATAAGCAGTAAAATAAGAAAAACTAAACTACTCCTACACTCTACTAAAAACTACATTACATCCCTTTTTACGAAGGAAATAAGCTCCTATTTATAAGCTAGTGAAAGGCACAGGGATGTGCTTCTTGTGTGAGAGTTGTGCAGAGCTGTGCTTCTTTTGTGAGGAGTTAAGAGAGATGAGTTTCCATCTTGAATCCAAGCCATCTAATTTTATTGTTCACGCAAAGACTTGCAATCTGAACCTTAATTTATCATCCACCAATCAAAATTCTAAATGATTGCCAAAGTCAGCTTGGTCTTCTACCTTGATGGATAGGTTAAATTAGGTTTGTTTGATTGTGGGCTAAGGTTAACGTGTTTTTTCCATTTGTAGGGTACAATTGGAGGGAAAGGGGGATAGTGTTTTGGCGGGGAAAAGGGATTGGGGGGTAATGTACGTTTAATTTAGTGCCTGGGGTTTAGGGAGAAAAAAGGATATGGGTGTAATGGGGGGTTAAAGGTTATTGGGGAGCTTAGTTCTAACATTCGTTTAAGTGTGGTTTTTGGGCTTAGTTTGGGTGTTTAGTGTAGTGATTGGACTTGGACCATTTTAACTTTTAAAGTATATAATAAAGCTTTAATGGGCTGACAGACCCAATAAATGGGGTGCGCGTTGGTCCATTAAAGATGCACACGTATTTTGCTTCGACTTTGACTTTTTCAACGCTCCTTTTCATTCTCCTTGCTCGGTTTTATCGGTTTTGTGCTTTATTTTTGTATCCGTTAGTGAATATCGATACCTGCACAGTATACATAGCAAAACCACACATAATATTTGCATTTTATGTCAGTTTTTGTGTCATTTAGGCTCGTTTTTATAGGTAAAAGGTGTGTAATAAGGCCAATACAAAATCCCCCATACTAAGTTATTGTTGTGTCCTCACGCAATCCATAAGTAAACACTTTAGAAAACCAAGAAAGAATCTCAATCCCCCTTTGACTAATTACCTCGAAAATAGCTAAGTGTTTACTCAAAGGGAATTAAAGAATCAATAGTTTTGAAAAGCCGTTTTGGACCATTTATATAAATCTACACTAAACTTATACCATATTTTTTTATTTTTCCTTTTCCTTTTTTTTATTTACTTTTTTTTTAAGCAACTAACTAGAATGTATGGACTTTCGTTTTTTCATAAACTTTAAGAGTCTACAGAACAGAAGCACTTTATCTAAAATGCTCCCAAAAGAGATTAATATAATATATTATATATATTTAAAATTTATATAATAATAATATTTATATATTTATTATTTAAATTTATTTTATTTATATATATTTTATTATATTTTATCTTTTTATATATATAATTTTATATATAATAATATTATATTATATACTATATATAAAATATTATATAATTTAATATTATATATATTCATGGTCCTCGATTTTATTCACCCGCACCAAACTAAACTTAAAAACGTAGATCACTGTTAAAATAAGTTAAGATGCTATATCCTACTCATTTGAAACTTGTGAAAACTTTTCGCTCCAGACAAATATTATATATTATGTGAGTGTTCTAACTTCGAATTTCAACCATGGATCAACCTTTTTAAAAAGTTGCAATATTTCTATGCTTACGTTACACCCCATAGAATTTTGAATTTTGAAAGCGAGATCATTCCATGTAGCGACTTTCTTTTTGGCAATCTCAGTCGAGAACGGCTTAGGTGACCAGGCTTTTGACACCCCACAGAGTGTAGTTAGTATCGGAACTCACGAGACCTTCGGTTCAAAAAACTCTTGGATTCTATTAAATAAAACAATTTATTTAGAAAAACACTACTAAAAAAAAATAAGTTTAGTTCAAACGCATATTTAAATTTAAGAAAAAGAGATTTTTCTTTTTTTATTAATTCACATATATTACACTACCATTAATTATACTTTAAACGCAGGAAATCCCTCGACCTTTTTGAAAGATGCAACATCGGTGTGAGCCGGCAAGATGCAACAAAACTTTTTATCAGTATAAGTGGTTCAATTTTCTTTTAATATGGGCCTTATTTAGAAGCTTAACATCGGTTGTGAGCCGACAAGATGCATCAAAATTTTATCAGCCCTCAGTTTTTTATATATTTTTGTTGTTACCCTTTTTTTTATTTTTATTTTTTTTACACTTTAATTATCTTGATATATAGGGGAAATTTTTTTAGAAACTTAAGTAATAAATTTGAACTAAGACTAAATTAATTATTGTTATTGACGATACTCAAAAATCGTTGATTTAAGTTTAATTTCAAAAATTAACATAATTATTATGTCAGGTTAGGAGTTCTATGGAGAGAGGAAAAGCCAAAACTACAATTATGATCTCTTAAGATTTTAAACCATTCTTGTTTAGCATCTAAGCTCAGAATTAACTCTAACATTTCTCGTTCTTCGCAAATTTTAAATTCTTTAATAAAAAGATCCGCGAATGCTTAGTCAAAATAACTAGCTTGACAAGTTTTATAAAGGTTAAAGGGTCATAAGCTATGAGCTCAACACGCTCGATTGAGTCAAAATTTTATTCTTATTCTACACAGCAGGAAAGTCAATATTATGATAAAAACACTTATTTTAATTTTTGAAAAAAAATTTATAAATTTTTTTCATTTTTTGGTGTTTTGGTTTGGTAAAAATGGGATTACGTGAAAACAACGGCTGCAGGCACAATCAAAGCGATAGATTCCCCCCCATACGAGATTGGGGAAATTTGTCCTCAATGTTTTAAGAAGGGTCTATACGTAAATCTAAAGCCGTTTATTATGTGTGCTCAAAGATAAATGTTATTCGATTAAGATTTAGGATATTGGATTCCCATAATCATGCTAAGGATTGAAGCTCGAAAGTGAACGAAGGAAAAAACCACGAGCAATGTGAGGCTCTCATTAATCCGGGGAAGGGAAATCCTAGAAAATCATACCCACAAACCTCACCAAAATAAGAGAAAGGAAGAGGCGAGCCTCCTCAAACACACTTACTTTATTATTAATAATATAGGATAAACATGGGTTGCCACCCAACGAAGCGCTATATTTTTTGTTAACCAAGTCTTGAAGCCTGACTCGATCCCGATACTTGAGTTGGTCAGGAGGATAGAAATGAGAAATGGGAACATCCTAAGATAGACTGTCCCTTCCATTAGATCATCAGCGGGCTTTCAGAAAAACTGCTTTGGAAAAGCTTAAGCCCCGATGAGATAGGATGAACTTTGTCCTCACTTTTTGGCATGAAAATGGAAGTAAAGTGTCAAAACATTAGGAAAAACGGTGGGAAGGGTGGGTAAACATTTTGGCACATGAACTTAAAGTTCTCTTGTCGAATTTTCAGAAATATCATCCACCATTTTGTAAAAACTCCGTATCGGGTCAATATCAAAGTAACATCCGTCATTATCTCGGTGGTAATGACTCATTTTTCAGGAAGTGAAAGAGGATCATGGGTAAGCAATTCTCCAAAGAAAAGAATATCCCCTTCCGAGAGTTCATAGTCGTCATTCTCAATACCCGGTGGATATCGTAGTCATCCGGAGCAAGAAAATATCAATCTCCTTCATAAGAGAGTATCTAAAAAACCCCCCCCCTTTCCAACGGGGGGGATAGGAGATGGAGAGAAAGATTCGATATACAGCATCCATAATTTTTAGAATTAAATTCTTCTGGAGGTCGAGGAGGATGAATTATATACAACAATTTCTCACAAGACGAAATTTCTTCCTCAGGATCAAAGTCGGTTTCATTAATTCCGGAATAAATCAAATCAATATGAGGGAGTTCACCAGAGAAAACTCTCTAGGAAAGAATCAAAACTTAAGGAGAAGAAAAAACTATCAAAATATCTCGGATTAAGCAAAGATTCTATAAGATCAGACTCAGCATTAAAGTGATGCGGATCTATCTTAGTAGAAATGATTTCTTCATCAAAAAGAGGGTTCGAATAAATTTCCTTCGGAACGTCCTCATCAGAAAATGACTCGTCGTCACTAGAGGAAAAATCGTCGTCAGCATCAAAGAGAGGATTAGAGAAAGTTGTAAAATTATCACAAACGGGCACATCACACTCACTTTCGATATCGGAAAAATCCTCGGACTCACTTGGGATTGGGACAAGGTTCTCAACACTAGACTTTATTAATTCGTCCGATTCCGTTTCCGGAATAGTGCTAAGATGCTCGTCCCCCATACTTAGAGAGTTATCGGGCTCCTCGGTTGGTAAGACGGGTGTGATTGCAATAGTATACTCCTCGTCATCATCTTCGTAGAAGGCAGGACAATTCCAGTTCGGAGTATTAATATAATCTGCCAGCTCCTCACTTATCATTTGCAAATCTTTAAGAAGTTTATGAAGCAATTCTTGTATATCCTCTGGTTGATGTTGCTTTTCTTTAAAAGCATGCTTAATTTCAAAAAATTTCTCCCAAGCTAGCAATAAAACCTTTGGCGTTTCTCTAAAAGATATACGATTAAACTTCTTTAAAAAGGTTTGTATAGATTTCATTAGGTTTTCTCTGGCTTGCACACTCGTTTCTTGAGGAGGTTGATGAATGACGGTATACTGCGGGGGTTGATATTGGTCAAAACCGGAAGAATTAGAATTATAGCAAAGATTAGGTTCATAGAAATTTTGGTTTAACGGTTGACACTGAAAAGTCTCATGAGGACCCCCGCAGTTTTCACAACAAAGACATTGTTGTGGGTAACTTTGAAAACTTTGTGGGAAATCATTATCAAAGTCTTGATTGTAACACGTTTCTGGATTATAGATAAACGGAACTTGAGGTGGACAATCGTAACCATAATGAGCATTGTTTCCACAAAACTCGCAAGAATACGTCTGGGTTGTAGAGGTAGGTTGAAAATATTTGGAGAATCAATAAAAGAATTTGGATTTGAATCATTAACGAATGATTTTTCAACTTCATAACAGCATAAAGCACAAACTTCATCCGTATGATTTTTTCTACACCGCTCACAAGTACATTGTCGACAATATAGACCACCAAACGGATCTCCGCGCTTGAAACAACCACGTGGTTGTATGACGACATTAGAATTAAACAAATAGGAGGATAAGAAGTTTATTTTTAGATTTTTAGGAAAGATAAATATAAAAGAAAAATATTTTTAGGACTGATAGTCAAGGTGCGCGGAAGCTCTTTAGAAAACGCACAAAGAAGAGGAGGAGCGGGTAAGCGCGTAGCGTTTTAAAAACGTTCTCCTTTCGGGTCGAAGTTCGTCGGATCAACCTTCCTTATACCTCGCTTATAGTTTGTAATCTAAAGGTGAGCTGAATTCATAAGTGACACAACGGTTAATTTTGTTGTTTTTCAATTTTTTAGATTTTTTTATTACTTGATAATGAAAGCGATAACTTCACGGGGGAGGGTCTTCAAACACTAATCTTCAAACGTAAACTTGATAACACCTCCCCGGCAGCGGCGCCAAAAATTGATTCTCAAAATTAATTACACTTATATATATAACTTAATATACATATATATAATTAAAATCAAAATATCAAGTAATAAGAGAGAGTAAGTATTCTGTAAGGCTTCAAGAAGATTACTTTTGACGAAAGTAAAATCCAAAACCTTCCCGGGTCGTTTCCCGACGAGGCGTGAATTGAGAATCGAGTTTAAGTTCATGATCGAGCGTTTGAATAATCCAGATTTTTGATTTGGAATTCTATTTCTACAAATAATATGCAAAAACAAATAAACACAAGTAAACAATTAAAGCCGATAAAGATCGAACCTAAAAACGTTAACGGGAATTAAAATCGCAACTCTAAAACCTAAATTATCAAATTTTAACCCTACAAAAGCAAATTTAATTTTTAAAGGTCCTAAATAATAAAAGAAAATTTGAAAAAAAAGAATTACATTTTTTTGACTTTTATTTTATTTATTATAAATTAAAAACTGATTTAATCTAAAAAATTAATTAAAAATACTAAACTAATTTGGAAAATTCTGAAAAATTTATGAGAAGTCCATTGAATAGTGCTGAACCTAGGAAAAATAAAATGAGCAAAACAGCTTAGTGAAATAAGCAGGAAATAAGCTAAAATAAGCTGCTAGGCTAAATGGCTAAAATGACCTTAAATAAGAAATAAAACAAACTATAACTAAAAAAGTCCCAAGGGCAGATGGTTAAGTGTGTTGGTGTGTGAAGGGGAGGTCAGAGGTTCGACCCCTGTGACCTCTCTTTTTTTACAAAACATTTTTTTGGTTTTCTTTTTTAAAAACTATAAAATAAGCACAAATGAAAAACTTTAACAAAGGAACTTTTTATAAATCTTAGAAATAAGCTAGTAATAAGCTAATTGCAATGACAGATTGGCTTTTTTAACTAAGTTACATAAAATCTAAACTGTTTAGCTTTTTTAAACACAATAAGCAAATGAAAAAGGTAAATAAGCTTAAAACAGATGAAACCTTAAACCTAATAAGCAAATAGGATTAAAAATAAACAACGAAAATAAGCTGAAAGGGACTGAAAAGCACTAAGACAGAATGCATTAAAAACAGACAAGCAGGCTAACAAGCTACTTTCTAAGCTAAATTTATGGGGCTTAATGCACAAGCTAAAGGCTAAAAAGTGAAAACATATAAAGCTAGTACTACTGAGAATAAGAAAAAGCAAAATCTAAGCATTTTGAAAAACATTTAAGCTAATATAAAAGCATTTAAAAAGGGCTATTAAGCCAGATTTTTGTTTTTGGAAATTTGGTAAAAAAATAAATAGCTACTTGCAGCCTACATATTTTAGTAGTAAATGAGCTTTAAAACTACGCATAATGCTCAACTTATTAACACAATCTCTAATGAACTTGTGCAAGTAAAAACATAAGCTAAAACACACTTAAGCTTATCTAAATTTGACAATCAAAAAAAGGCTTCGAGACTTTTAAAACTTGCATACTACTTGAACTACAAACTAAACTTAACAGATTTTTAGGAAACTTGAGACAACAAATGCATACCTATACTACTTTATTCGAATGCATTTTAAGACTTACATGAAGCATAAAAAAGATAACTAAAGTGCATTTTATAAAATCTAAGCTATAAGCAGTTTTAAATGAGCAACAACATCACAGTTTTAAACCATTTATGCAACAGACCATGAAAATTAGTTTTGGACTTTAAAAACTTATAAAAGTTGTTACTAAGACCTATTTTAAGCTAATTAAATTTGGTTTAAGAGCCAAAAGGGTCTGGATAGCTGATTACATCAGTTAGTGCTGCTATGCCAAACACTCTTTTAATCAGTGGTAACCTTAGTTACCACTGCTTGTGCCAAACACCCTTTTAAGAACCCAAAATCCATTTTAAGCTACAAACAGACTTAGAAGACTTAATAAAACTCAAAACAGATTAAGCACAAAGTAAATTAAGGACAAATAAGCACTTAGAACACAAAGATAAGCAATAAAAATAAGTAAACAAGAAATGAGCAGTTTTAAGCTAAATAAGACAGTTTTATATGAAAACATAAACAAAGAAGATTTAAACTATAAGGAAGCATAAATAAGCAATAAGTAACATTAATAAGCATGAATAAGAAGAGATAAGCATTAAAATAAGCAGTCTAATAAGCAAACAGTAAATGAGCTAAAAAGTGTAAAAGTGAAAACTTACAAAACCCCTTTGCTCAAAACAAGGGCATAACTACTCTTAAGAGCTTATTAACAAGCTCTAGCTTGTTTCAAAACAAGCTAGTAAAACCATAAGCTCTTCCATTTTAGGCTTATCATCCAAAAGCTTAAACCAGAATTTTCTTTTGAGTGTATAAAACAGAAAACTCAGTGACTTATAAGAACTTAAAGAGCTTATAAAAATTTGACTTGGAAACAGTTTTTAACATAAAAAGCATAAGAGTAAAACAAGTTAACATAAGACCTTAAAAACTGAAATTTTCATTAAACTTTAAAAGATTACAATGCTTGAAAGGAAAGTACATGTTAAAGTAAAATAAGCAGTAAAATAAGTAAAAACAAGGCTACACTACTCCTAAAACTACAAAAAATAACACATTGTTACAATGAAAACCTAATCTATTTATATAAAAACTAAGGTGCAGGGTGTGTTTCTTGTGTGAGTGATATCCAAACTTCAATCTGAGCCCTTCAATCCATCTTATGCTTCTTCAATTTAATCCTAGCCCTTAAATTTGTCCCATCTAATCAATTCTCTTAGGATTGCCATCATGGATTTGTTGGTTTGTGAAGTGGGGTCGAAGGTGAGAGCAGGGGTCGAGGAAAGGGATGAATGAATAGTAGTTCTTGGCTGGAAATTGTATATTTAGGTGCAGGGTTAACGGGAGTTAGGGGTTAGGGACTAACGGTGTAAATATTAGGACTAAGGGTGAAATGGTTTAGGGACTAGAGGTGTAATAGTTTAGGGACTATCTTTGTTAGTCCCCAAGGACTAACAATGTAAAAGGCTTAAGGGTTTATGGTTATAGGCTAGTGGGCTTATGAACTCTGGCCGGTTTAAGTGGTTTTAGATTTGGGCTTTTATAATTGATTTAGGCTTATAACATGTGCTTTTAATTTAATAATAAAGCTTAATGGGCTGACTCGGCCCATTAATTTAGGTGCGGGTTGACCCATTTAAGATGCACACGGCTTTGGCTTTGACTTTGAAAATTTGACTTTTTGACTCTGACTTTGACTTTTTATGCTCTTTCCATTCTCATGCTCAGTTTTGTCGGTTTTAGCTTCATTTTTGTCCTTTAGTGAACATCCGTTACCTGCACAGTATACAAAGCAAAACACACATATATTTGGCATTTTATGTCCATTTTTGGTCATTTAGGCTCGTTTTTATAGGTAAAAGGTATGTGTAATTAAGCACATACCAAAGATGGTGAAACTACACCGAGTTTCATAGTATAATGTTGATTTGTTAAAAAAGATCAAAAAATTACAAAAATCGCACCAAAAAAGAGAAGGAAAGTTTAAAGATAATTGTTTCGCAACTACCGTGGGAATTATACAGGATCGATTATTCGTTGATACAAATCAACGATGTTGAATACTGTATAAAGTGGAAGATATCGCCACTTGCCTTGTAAAGTATGTAAAGTATGGGATGATTGGGAAGTTGACCATTTTGAGAATGCCAACTTAGGTTGTTGTTTTTGATCTATGATCAAGACTTTGTAAATAGTTGTGTCTTTATCATGGTAACGGTCAGGAAAAAGTGTCTAGCAACTTGTATTTAACAACAGTTTAATTCCCTTTCCTAATCATTAACCATGGGTTTTATTTGAATGAGGATGTGATCGAGCGTGCATGTCTATTCTGTCGTTACTGCTATGTATGCATGTCTCCGCTGCCTTGTTGGTTTATTACTATTGGTGAAAGTTAGAAGATCCATACCCTATATTACTCTACTATTCCTACTCTTTAGCTTATTCGAGGTGGGAGTGAGCAGTCACATGTGTCTATCCCGTCGTTACGGGTGTGTATGTGTGGTCTTTGTCGCCATCCTGGAATATTGGTATCGATAAAGATTAGTTAGAGTAGTCAACCCTAAGCCTTCTCATATAAACCCATATTTACCTTTACAAACTTGTTACTCCTTAACTTTAGCGGTAGAGATGTGTATCCTTGCCAAGCTTATGATAGTTTACTCGTCACGACCAAGCAATTGAGCGAATTAGTTACATGTTACCACATAGATTAGTTGAGTGATTTGAGTGTTTTCATCTTCCTATTTCGTGAGGTGTTTAGTTGTGTACTTGTAATAGATCAAATAAATGCTTTAACAGAAAATATACTTAGGGATACATTTTTATAGACTTCTAAAGGCTACTTGAGGACAAGTAGGATTCAAGTGGGGGGATATTTGACGACGTCAAATAACGTCTATTTTATAGCATCATTTATCCTATGTAATTAACCCATTTTGTATAATTATTGCAAGGAATTGTTACTTAATCATTTGTATTTGAGAATTGCAGTAATTATGGAGTACTTGGTGAAGTTATGCTAAAAGGCACGCATTTTGGAGCATAAATGAAGAGTTTGGGAATGTCTACTGATTTGACAGAAAATACGCCGTATTATTCTAGACCTATACGACGTATCCAAGACTTTGACGAATCAAAAGACCATTGCCTGACTTTGAAGAATACGTCGTATCCATATCAACGATACGCCGTATATAAGACTTTGGTCAACATAGAAGAATCTACTGGTTTTACCTTAATACGTCGTATCTATCAAGAAGATACGGCGTATCCGTGCCTACACTTCACAAATAACCACGAAGGATTGGAGACCCAATACGTCGTATCCAAGAGACATCAATACGCCGTATTCATAATATAGTAATAAAATATTCTGGAAGATATCAAACGTGGTCCTTACTCGATACGGCGTATCGACGAGTTTCCAGACTCTATAAATAGACGATCCTAAACTCAGATTTAAGTATGCAAGTGAATACCTAAACCACCAAGTCGACCAAGAGACAAATAAAGGATCCTAGAAGGTCAGAAAAGAGCCTGAAGATCATAGGAAAACTCTTGTAATCTTTACGCAACCGTGTGTATTCTTACAATGACTATCGGCTGATACCTTTAGGTATCAACCATGTTTATGAAGATCTAATGTTTAGTTTGTTTATCTTGATTACTTAATTTATCGTTGATTGCTGTTTATGTTTATAAATTTATATTCGTTTACGTGCTTAAGTATGCGACTTATCATTCAACTGGCTCTAGTCTTACATATTTAATGCGCTGCAACTTTGGTGTTGTTTGGGCGTAGGCTAAGAGTCCAGGATAGCTCTCCATATTGCAATTTATATATCTAGAATCATAGGATCACAAATATTGACCTATCTTAGCCTTTAGTTTAGTGAGCTTAGTTAAGCCATAACATGACCTTGGTATCAACGAGTACGTTTTTATTCCATTGGTAAGGACTCAGACAGTGGACTACTAGTATATAAAGAGACGTTAAGCAGTAAGTGGGTAAAGTCTCAATGAGCTAGGGTTTTGTAAGAGCACCATTACTTAGATCCCAAAATAGATTATAATCAACAAATGTTTGCTTTATGCGGATGCGTCTAATTGTGACAGGATTAGCGTGTCTAGGTCTTAGGAAGAAGTACCGCCTAAGTCTAGGAATGATATGCCCTTTGAGATTAGTCAATCATTGCACTAATAAACAAACTAGTGTTTTATCAGATTATTCATGGTTGATATGTTTTCCTTACATTAGTTCTTGACCATTCCTTTATTGTTTGTTTATCTTCTTGTGTGTGTTTATTGCTTTAATTGTCATCAAAACCTTAGGTTAGATACACAAAACTATGCCAGTCTCTCAGGATGAAACCCCCCTTTTGCATTAGTTTTAGGTTTAATTTAGATAACTAAAATACCGATAGATTAGGAATTAAAGCTCTCGCTCTTAGTGATCGACACCTTACTTACCACGAAACTTCATCTGGCCGGGTACACTGCCCGTTAAAGTGTTATTTTTAGGTATAGTCAGCATAAAATAAATAGTAAAACTTGATACATAAAATACCTACTTACAATGACACATCAACAGCTATGACCACTGAGAGACTAGATGCTGATTTACAAGGCACTCCTACTGATCAAATGACTTATCGTCGAATGATTGGAGGGCTCATGTATCTAATAGCCAGTCGACCAGATATTGCATTCGCTACCTTGGTTCGTGCTTGTTATCAAGCACGTCCTACAGTTAAACACCTCAAAGAGGTTAAGCGGATTTTTTGGTACTTAAGACAGTCCTATAACATGGGCCTATGGTATCCGAAGGATTATAGATTTGAACTAATTGCATATTCAGACGCAGACCATGCAGGATGTAAAGACGACTGCAAAAGCACATCAGGAGGCTTATAATTCTTAGGTGAAAAGCTCGTGAGCTAGAGTTCTAAAAAGCAAGATTCTACTATGATGTCAACAGCTGAAGCTGGGTATGTATCATTGTCTACGTGTTGTGCACAAGTCATCTCTATGCGAACACAACTACTGGACTATGGATACAAGTACAATAGAATACCGATGTATTGCAATTCAAAGAGTGTGATCGCTATCTCATGCAATCCGGTCCAGCATTCATGTACAAAACACATAGACATCCGGTATCATTTTATTAAAGAACACGTTGAAAAGGGAACGGTGGAATTATACTTTGTCAGAACAGAATACCAACTTGTGGATCTATTTACTAAATCTCTTCCTAAAGAACGCTTTGAGTACTTAGTTAATCGCATTGGTATGAGATGTATGACTCCAACACAGTTGGAAAGTCTGACAAAGTTGTGTTCCTAAAAAAGATCATACATCAAAATTGTAAATAAGTTTTTCAAAAACAAAATAAAAGTTGAAAATTACAAAAACTCAAAAAGATTTTATTGATGTTTTTCCAAATCAAAAACAAAATAAAAATTGAAAAATATAAAAAATCCAAAAAGATTTCCTTCATGTTTTCAATAACAAAAACCAAATACAAAAAATAAAAAATGTAAAAGGACAAAAACATAATTTAATCAAAACCACATGTCTTCTCATTACAATCAGATTCATGATTTGATATTTTCATCATAATTGTGTTCAATGTCTATATGGGATCATGATCTAAGGGGGAGTTATTTTGATACACAAATAAGTTCTCATTGTCAAAACATGTGTTTTTGTAATTCCCATTCACGTACATGACCTGCATTTTAATTTTCACATCGCTTTCAAAATCTAATAAAAACAATGATCTCTCGAACATTTGCTAAGTTTTTATAAAATGGTATATTTTTGAAGGGGAGTTTTTCATTATTTTGGGAAAATCTGGACTTTGAAAAAGAAATTTTGCATTAACGGACTAACTGTGCAAAGGGATCATACTCCAAGGGGAGTTTTTGAAATTTTTGGAAATTAAATTGGGTATCTAAAATTACAAGGGCCAAATCTGTCATTTATTAAACAAAATATCAGAAGGAAAAACTCCAAGGACTAGTAGTGTCACTTTCCAAACTTCAAAATTTAGACGGTATATAAAGAAATTAAATTTCATTTCTTATTTTTTCTTATTCCGAATTTGTTATCGAGAAAGAAGAAAGATCATGTTTTTAATTTTGAGTTCATTACAACGATCACAACGTCTTTCTCTTATCAAACGTAAGTAAAGATTGGTATTATATGTTTTGGAAATGGATTTTTGAGACGTTATTGAGATCGAATTTAAATTCGATGAGAATTTGGGTTTCTAAATTTAGGGTTTTTGAATATTGATGATAGATTTAGGCTTATTAATGCTATTAAGACTGTTTGTGTATAGTTAATTGACATATAAACTGATGAAACTCCAAAAATCTTAAAATTGACACGTTGGTCAAAATTCAAAAGTCTTTAAAAGTTGTCGATATTGATATAAACTTGAATTGTTGACTAAATCTTGGTTATAATGGACCCTGCCTAGTCTAGAAAGCATAAGAAGATCAAATTTGTAGAAAAATTGGCCAATTCATTCATTTTCGACAATCCTAAAATGAAAAGGGTCAAATTGGAAGGGTCAACACCTGAAAAAGTCAAATTTTGGAAAGTCAAACTTGAAAAAGTCAAAATTCAATTTCGAAAATGTCAAATTTGTTGATAAATACCAAAAATTTTAGGGGGCTTACTAGTTTTTGTATGTGTTCATGATATATGTCTGAATGTGTTGTCTAAAGCTTGATGGTTTGTAAATAACAAGATCAGTATCTCATGTGAGTTGAAATCTAAATGTTTGTGAAAAAGTACCTGAAAATTGAATGCAATTAATCAAGTTTTTGATGAATTTTATACATTGTGTCAAATTATGTCTATTCTCAATTGTTTAAGTGGTCTAAGTCATGTCCGGTTATGACTGTTTTCTTCATTGAACAGAATGAGGAGTGAGTGACTTAGTGACCATTCAGTTGTTGAATTAAATATGTTTGTTTACATGCTATAAGATTTATTACAGGAAGCTACAACAAAGAATTTCAAAATAACTAGAGTTTGATAATTCAATTCTCAATTGTTTAAGTGGTCTAAGTCATGTTCGGTTTCGACCATTTTTTGCAATAAACAAAATGAGGAGTGAGTGACTTTGTGACCATTCAGTTGTAGAATTGAGTTAGACTGATTCTATGTTCTCAAATACAACTTCTTTTGCACAAATGATTTTTTGAAAAGTTCTCAAATTTCTATATTGTGTCAAAAAATGGTACTCTTTCACAAAAAAATTTAAGAATGTGAATGATATCACCTCAATTTCTCAAATATGAGTCTTATTCAAAATCAGAGTGTATCTTCATTTTTCTTGAAAGAGTATCATTTCACAAAGAATTTCTGGTGAGGATATTCTAAACAGAAAGAGAGACAAAAACCATACGTGAAAAAGCAAATCTGAAGTGTGTTCGAAAAAGAAATGCCAGAACACATAAAAAGAGAAATCAAAAGAAAAATGCAAATAAAGCGTATGGCATGTGCTGGGAAAAGCAAGAAAAAGCACGTGAGAAATAAATTGATCAAATATATGTTAAAAAAGAATTGCCAGAACATATAAAAAAGACAGAGCTGAAAGAGATAAAAATATCATATAAATTGTTTTTTATTAAACATTTGGTCATCAATCATTTAGAATTCATCATGGCAAAACAAAAAAGACAAGATGATGTTCACCAAGACAAATTATGTCCACCCAACAAATAATATGCTCTCATGGATGCCAACAAAAAGATGGATCTTGACAATCCATTGTATCCAAACGAAAGCAAAATACTGGCAAACATTCTTTAGAACCATCCACTTAGATTCAACATTATCAGTACCATGGATATACTTGGGGCAGTTCTGGCATAATTTGAAGGAAGATGGATCAAAGTATAGGCTCTCATTTAGGCTTGACAAGAAAGAGCTCACTCTGACTCTTAATGATTTCAGGACAATATTCCAACTTCCTCAAGCCATAGACAACAATCATGAACACGTTGTTGCTGCACAAAAGTTCTCAGAGATGGTTTCATTTCATATAAATGATCTTGGTTTTACACTGGAATTAAGATTGCCATCTAACTTTAAGACAACCGGTCTCGTACAACCGTAGAAGACACTGTGCAAGATGTTTTCAAGATGTCTGACAACACAAGTCACTGGTTTTGATCAACCGCCTTTGCAGATCATGCAGATGTTGTATTACTTTGTCAATAACATACATGTTGACTATGCTAACTTGCTTTGGGAAGGACTACACTACTCACTCAAACATCCATCAACACGATTCCTTATCCTAGATTCACAAAGCTTATACTGAGTCACTACATGATTACTTTCCCTGATATCTCGAGAAGAGCTCGTGATAAGTATCTCAATTTGGAAGATGATATGATGGTTAAGAACATATTCAATTCAGGGAAGCATATAGACGGAGTTGGAATGAAAATTCTAAGTTAGATGAGAACCGATGAGATGAACTCACGGAGAATTATCGAAGGTATGTTGCGGTGTTTGGGGTAGATGTTCCTATGACTCAGTCACAACCGATTAAGTCTACCTAAGGAACGCATAGGACAACTAGCGCCTCTATGTCACCTAACCCTGATGTGGATAAAGGTGAATCAAGTGCTCTATGAAAGTATACTCTTATTAGACTTTATATTCCTCAAAGATGATCAACTCAACTTACTCCACCAACACCAATCCAAACTACTGCTAAGGCTAACAACATAATCTTACAAGATACAATTCAACTAAGCCTTGCTGAGCAGAAAAGTCATGATGAATTTGAATAAAAGAAAATTGTATAAAAAGTTGAGGAGCACTTGATTACTGAGAAGATTGAGAAACTGGTGGAAGGAACAGAGAATCTTGAAAATGTTGAGGTTGATAGTTTTACCCTTAGGTAATATGATACTCAAAATGATCCCGGCACTAGGTTAGAGCCCAAGAGTAATAAGGAAAGTCTGGAGGTGGAGATAACTGCTGAAGTATAACTAGTCAATATTAATGAAGACGAGGAAGAGTCAGCAGAGGATGATTATGAGTTGAAAAAAGGGAAAAAGGGAAGAATGTAGAGGAGTCTAGGTATACATCATCCCCTATAACAATTATATCCCCTAGGATTAATTCTACTCTCAAATCTTCGGATACTAAGAAACTCCAGGAATTGACGGTTAATGATCCACTACCTTCATCTTCAGCACCACCATCATCTTTACCAAAATTCAATCTATTTGGAACAAACTGACTCTTATCCTTGTTTAAACCCAAGACTGGATGCTTTAAACGATACAAGATTTTCTTTAAAGAATTGCAAGGACGCTACGGTTATTTGTTTGAGCATTTAAAGACAAGGTTCATGCCATGAAAGAAGTTTAATGTGCTTGCTCAACATCTACAAGAAATCTTTAAAGAGTCGTTGCCTAAAATGGTAGATGATCGAGTCAGGGAGCTTACAAAGATACACGTTCCAGTATATGTTGCACATGGACTCATAATGAAAAGACAACAAAGACAAGCGAATGTGGCAAAGATGATTGCATATGCAATAAAGCAAGAACGCAAGAATCTTTAGGCAGAGATTTCTTCGCAAATTAACAATGCTATCACTAACCATATTCCTTCTCAGGTTGATTCATCTGTTAGGAATTACATGTCAGGACATATTTTGCATGTGCACCCGACTCAAGCCACTCCAGCCTCTACACAAGAACAGCAATACAAGTTATATTTGACCATAAGAGACAATCATCAGTTACAACAGGATGACTTACCAATTTGGCTCGCACTCAAGTACAAGTTTGAAAGACTTCATGTGTCTAATACTCCTTGTAGACCTTCTGATGTTCGCCTAAGAGATCAAGACGATCCTCATGATGATGCTCATCCTGAGAGGGAAAATGATGCAAAAAGGAAGAAGATGTCTGAGCATAGAACCTGTTAGCTGTGTTTTTAGTAAAGTGATGGTCATTATCAATCCCGAGCCTTGAATTAGGAAACGTAGTTTACAGGAATTCATTTAAGCTAATATTGTCTAGGTTTTGGGCCTAAAGCCTACTAGTTATCAGGCCCGACCAATGGAAGCCTACCAAAGCCCATGGCTGGCCTACACCTTGTATAAGTACCCTTCACCACACTAGGTGAAGGGTGTTGCTTCTCATTTCTCTCTAATTGCAAGTAACCATTTTCTCTCTTCTATTTCTTTCTCTAGTTATTTCTCTCTCTCTCTCTAAAATATTTTCTCTTATTTTGTATTTATGGTGATGAAATGATATCATCTAACATGTGGTATCATAGCATTTATGTACCTAGAAATGTTGATTAATATTGACACAAGTATATAAATGAAGTTCGAGCGAGAGTTTCAAATGCTTTCAAAACATGTCCTTTTAAATTTTTCTTAACGACTTCTAAATATATGTCAGCTTAGGACTCGGTCTCTAAAGAAAGGAAAATGTTCATTTATGTCCATTTATCCTACACAACGGGAAGTTCATATCTTTTCGGTCTTGAGGAATGTCATATAAACATTTAAAGTTTTAAATGCTCAAGAGAAGCACTAAGGGAATGTTAATTAATGAGATACATCTGACATCATTTTCCTCTTGAGCACAATTTTTCAAGATATTTTAAAAAAGAAAATTTCAAATTCTTTCAAAATTAAGGGGGAGTATAATAATATGATTCATTCTGCATGCACTCCTGTTCTCCCAAGACTTAGTTAGGATCATGTGAATTACGGACATTAACTTATTTTTAATTCACTAATTGTCAAAAATTGTAACCACATATGCAATTTTTAAGGGGGAGAATAGTGATAAAAATTTGATCCATACGGATTAATAACGGATACGATTTTTAATCTATATGTGCATTCCCAAACCTCGCATGTGCAAAACTCTTTCATAATATGGTGCATATGTGTAGAGGGAGCTTTTTGGTAACTCTGAAAACACTTAATGTGTCTTAAATGATTTCTTAGACACGTTGATTAATTTTTTTATCAAATGGTTTTATAGATCTTTATGGCAATACCCCAAAGACCGACCAACTATTGTTTCTTAAGGAGTCATAAGGCGGTTAAGGTTAAGTAACAAGCATCAATTTTCAAGTATAAGTGACGACATTACAACCTCATTCTAGCAGAGTCAAGATTCAAGACCTCATGCTCAATCGACAAAGATATATACATGATGAAAGCTTGTGAAGTCCCAAATAAACAAATCTTCTTTAGCTTGTTAAAGCCTAGTTAACCTGGATAAATCCAAACTAACTATAAGAGAAACTATGATTGTGAATACTATAAGTTATGCGGAATCTAACTTGCACTACTAAGAAGAACATTGAATACTAAACTTGAATATATTGATTACAAATATTCAGCTAAGGTTACAGAATAACTAACTATGAATTGATGTGTTTTTTATGAAAATTGATATATCTCTAACTATGCCGTAGGGTTCCTTTTATACACTAAGTAAAAACCCTAATGGGCTTACAGAGATCAACACGTTTCTATCGGCTTTCTCATTCCGAGATCGTTGATATTGAAAAGGTGGCAGTCCGCTCCAGCCTCCGATTACCAAATAACAAATGTGCACTTATAGAGTCTAGAGCCAACGAGATCCATCAAAAATCTCACTAGGACACAAATTCCAATATACAAAATGTCGTACATCATTATACAACATTTGGTATCAATAAGTCCTACGCATTATCCTTGTGATAATTGCCAGAACATCAGAGTGATACTCTTTAGTATTCACAGTGACGATGGAAATCCTTCTTGAGCCAACATCAAACAAGCTCTTGGTAGGTGACTTGCGAGATTCTAAATGAATCAAGCTTGTGTCAACTGGATATCGATTTTGGTCCAGTATATGAATTGACGACTCAATCAGAAAGATAGTAACTATCTGATTCACTCTTACCGTGTTGTCTGCTTTGAGACGTTCCGGTAATGAGAACAAGCAAGTACGGTGAATCTAATGCAATCGCGTTAGAGGATCTAATACTTTGAGCTGGAAACCCTGTCAAGGAGGTTCTTCTAAATTGAACCTACCTGATCACAGGTACAATATTTATACTGTAAAATGGTCCTCACGGAACCGGAGGTTAATGTAACCGAACTTAAGACGAATGACAAAGCCATATTCGTCCATATCTGCTGTTTATCACTAACATCAATTTTCAGGTATATGTGACGGCGTTACAACCTCATTCCAGCGGAGTCAAGATTCAAGACCTCATGCTCAATCGACAAAGATAAATACATGATGAAAGCTCAAACACATGTGTCAAAGTCTTCCGCAATCTCTGATGTACAAGCACTTCCTCAAAAAGAACATTATCGACAAGATTGCCGATCAATAACAAAGATATATCTTACAAGTGGATCAAGTACTACTCCTTCCGTTATGTGGTACAAGTAATTATGTCAAAGAAAATGTTGAGGGAGATTGTTAGCAAGCTTTCAAGATCTTGAGCATGAGGGTGGAGACACAAGATCGCAAGGCGGCATAAAGATTCAAGGATAAAGATTCAAAGATCTCAGTATTCAAGACAAATCAAGGCTAAAGACCACGATATCAGTATTTTATCAAAGAATATCAAGTTAAAGATTAAGATCCAAGATCACAAGCATGCAAATGGAACTTCAAAAAGAATTCCCAAGAATACAAGGCTTCATGACTCAAGACGTCATAAGAAGGATCTACAATTGAATTACCACCCCTTAGGGGGAGATTATTAGTCGTGTTTTTAGTAAAGTGATGGTCATTATCAATCTTGAGCCTTGTATAAGAAAATCATAGTTTTTGGGAATGTCTTTAAGCTAATTGAGCCTAGGTGTCGGGCTTAAAGCCCACGTGTAATAGGATCCGGCCCAACAAGGAGCCCAACCGAACCTTAGGGCTTCCTATTCTCTTTTTGTATAAATACCGTTCACCTCATGTGGTGAAGAGTGTTGCTTGTTGTTGCTTCTCATTTCTCTTCTTACAACTAATCATTTTCTCTTTTTTTTCTCTCTCTAGTTCTTTCTATATCTAAAATCTTTTTTTTATTTTTGTGTTTAAGGTGATGAAATGATATCATCTAACATAAACAGATAAGGAACAATGTTGCTAGCTACTTTCCCGACCATACCCTTGATGAAAAAGACACAAATCATAGACTAACTCACGCTTTAGTAGACACGAATTAGACTCATAGATGACTTGATCATTTTTAAAAACAAACCTAGTTGGCGTTCCCGTGTGCATCATAGACCTCAATTATACATAACTTGATCAACTAGTCTAATTTAGGGAGTATCATGCAACACCGGGTATAGTCATTATTTTAAATGAGTTTAAAAACTGACTTTCCACTTTAGTCACTAAAAAGCATACTAGGAATTATTTGCACCGTACAATGCATACTTTTAGATGTCCACTATTTGATTTTAGTAAATCATGCTTATTTTGATTAATCCATTCGTGTTTTGAGTTTGCGCTTACATCGGTTACTGTCATTATAGTGTCACACTGTCCCTAAGAACCTTGTTATTATGGACACTGATGACATCAAATAACGTCTATTTTATAGCATCATTTATCCCATGTAATTAACCCATTTTGTATAATTATTGCAAAGAATTATAACTTAATCGTCAAATATTTGAGAATTGTAGTAATTATGGAGTACTTGGTGAAGTTATGCTAAAAGGCACGCATTTTGGAGACTAAAGAAGAGTTCGAGAAAGTTTACTGATCAGACAGAAAATACGCCGTATTATTCTAGACCTATACGACGTATCCAAGAATTTGACGAATCAAAAGACTATTGCCTGACTTTAAAGAATATACCGTATCCACATCAACGATACGCCGTATATAATACTTTGGTCAACGAAGAAGAATCAACTGATTTTACCTTAATACGTTGTATCCATCAAGAAGATACGACGGACGTACCGTGCCTACACCTTCACAATTAACAACAATGGATTGGCGACCCAATACGTCTATCCCGGAGACATCAAAACGCCGCGTCCATAATATAGTAATAAAAAATTGTGAAAGAATATCATCGTGGTCCAAACCCAAGAAATCCTTAATACGCCGTATCCCACATTGCTCGATATGGCGTATCGACGAGTTTCCAGACTCTATAAATAGATGATCCTAAACTCAGTTTTAGGTATGCAAGTGAATCCCTAAACCACCAAGTCGACTAAGAGACGAATAAAGGAGCATAGAAGGTCAGAAAAGAGCCTCAAGATCATAGGAAAACTCTTGTAATCTTCACGCAACCGAATACGCGTTCGATTGAGGTTTCTTTATTTTAATCATTCATATATCAAACCGTGTGTATTTTTACAATAACTATCATGTTTATGAAGATCTAATGTTTGGTTTGTTTATCTTGATTGCTTAATTTATCATTAATTATTGTTTATGTTTATCAATTTATATTCGTTTATGTTCTTAAGTATGCGACCTATCATTCAACTGGGTCTAGTCTTACATATTTAATGAGCTGCAACTTTGGTGTTGTTTAAGCGTAGGCTAAGAGTCCGAGATAGCTCTCCATATTGCAATTTTTATATCTAGAATCATAGGATCATAAATATTAACCTATCTTTGCCCTTTGATTGTGAGCTTAGTTGAGCCATAAGGTGACCCTGGTAGCAACGAGTACGTTCTAATCAATTAGTAAGGACTCTAACAATGGACTACTAATATATAAAGAGTCGTTAACCAGTAAGTGGGTAAAGTCTTCATGAGCCAGGGTTTAGTAAGAGCACCTCCTAAGATAGATTATAATCAAAAAATGCTTGCTTTATGTGGATGTGTCTAATTATGAGAGGATTAGCGTGTCTAGGTCTTAGGAAGAAGTACCGCCTAAGTCTAGGAATGATAAGCCATTTTCCAAATACTCAGAAACCCTAAAAACTCTCCCTCCTCCCTATAGGGCATTTTCCCGGCCGCACTCTTTTACTATGATTTTCTGATCAAATTAGTCCATACAATGTATCTCTACCCCTTAATAATCGTCTTAGTATCTAGATTATTTGTCCTTGCGTTGTTTTTATGATCCATTAAAATGATCGAGGTCATATCCTGTATTCTAAGGGATCAGGAAGGTGGTATGCAATCGTTTTTATAGGGTAATATATATCTTAAAAGAGGCGTGAGGGTTCTATAACATCCTATCTTGTGAAATCATTCCTCCATTACCGTTACCCTAACCCTATTCATTAGGGTTTCGGTGTTGGTTATGTTGCTGATCCCATATTATTTTGATGGTTGATATTCTATGTATTAGGGTTTCGATTTATTTATTGGGATATGTCTAGCATCGATGGTTTGGTTTTGGTGTTGGCTTATACGGTTTGGTATATGGTTAATCCCTTTTTAGGGTTTCTATATGCCGCCGTCTTATACATGACGATACAAACCCTAATTTTTAGGGTTTTGGTTCGCTGATTCATTCATTTGTATCGTTATGGAGTTTGTGTTCGATGATCCATATTTTTACTGATTATATATGATGGGATCGTTACTGATGGGGATAGATGTTTGCTTGTTTTGCCTTAGAATCTCTTCGTGTTAATGGTTATTCTGATAGGTTCAAGATCCGTCCCACTTAGGGATGATGTGAGTAGGTTACTCCATATGATCATGGTTATCCGTTTGGATTTAACCGATGGGTAAAATAGAGCATGTTGGTTCAAGACTTCTATTGTTCACGTTGGAAGATTGGTACGGTTTGAACCGTGTTGTTATGCTGTTTCATGGCTGATGATGTTTGGTTTGTTCGTGGATGTGGGTTTAGGGAGATGGGAAGTCCAAAACCCAAACTTTGTTAGGGTGGTGTTCTCATGTGGAAGTCACGTGTTTTCAATCCTTTTGGGGTAGACGTGTCTGGGCCTAAACGTGGGTGTTGATCTACGATTTAGGTTTTCGTGCTAAAACTCATGCCGAGTATTTTTGGGTCATGGTGTCTTACGAAGAAGGGTATTAAGATGGAAGCATGAATTGGTTTTGATTACGCTACTATCGGTCATTCTTGGTGTCGTCTGCCATCATGATAGGGATATGTGGTGTATATCTTGGAAGTTGGAGCTATTACGGGTTCTTAGAATCAATAGCCTCCATGTTGGTCTAAGTTGGAAGCACGAGCATCATTCTTATTTTGTAGTCTGCTTGTATTTTTTCTTTTCAACTTAGTTCGGAAGTCATAAGAGTGGTTTGTTATTCTTATGTTTGTTATTGCACATTTTTATGTGCATGTTTGTTGCCCATGTAACAGGCTGAGATGTTAGAACTTCACCTACATCCGTTGTATTTCAATGTCTTTTTGGTGTAATATATTTTACCGGGGTATGAATTCCCTTTTACCTAAAAAAAGTCTAGGAATGATATGCCCCTTCGAGATAAGACAATCATTGCACTAAATAAACAAACATGCGTTTTATTAGATTATTCATGGTTGATACGTTTTCCTTACATTAGTTCTTGACCGCTTCTCTACCATTTGCTTGTCTTCTGTGTGTGTTTATTGCTTTACTTGTCATCAAAACCTTAGGTTAGATACACAAAACCGTGCCAGTCTCTCAGGCTGAAACCCCCCTTTTGCATTAGTTTTAGGTTTAACTTAGATAACTAAAATACTGATAGAATTAGGAATTAAAACGCTACTCGCTCTTTAGTGATCACACCCTACGACCACGAACTTCCATCTGACCCGGTACAAAACTTTTTGCCCGTTTAAAGAGTTGTTTTTAGGTAAAAGTCGGCATAAAATAAATAGTAGAAAAACATGATACATAAATAACACCTACACAACGACACATCAATTTTGGCGCCATTGCCGGGGAGTGAAGTTGTTTAATTCTTATTTATTAGTGTTTTAGTTTAGTTTAGATTTAGTTTAGATTAATTTGCATATTTGTGTGTTTGATTTCTGGCATTTTATGATTTTGCTTATTGGTGTTTTTGTGGGCATTCAATTCAGTTACCCTGTAAACCTTCTTAGTCAAATACTCAATACTGCGTATTCATTTTCTTGGAATAAGGCGTATAATTTTTTTTAAAAAAACCAATACAAGCGTATTTGACTTCGACTCTACTCAATCAATACGACGTATTTAGTTCACATAAATCCGGCGTAATAATCTATTTGACAATTATCTCTTCCTAGCTAAATTTTTTTACAGTTAAAAATGGACGACCCCAACAATTACTAGGAGGAGTATATCAGGCTAGAGGAAAAAAAAGAGCTCGAAACGTAATAAGGTGTTTAAAACTGGGAAACTGGTGCTAAGTATGGTAAGATTTGGTATGATGAAGACGTTCATAACCTCAGATCTGTTGAAACTGAATTCTCAGCTATAGTGTTTAATGACACCTTAATGTCTGAACCCACGGTAAGTTCTCTTAATAATTAAATTGACTTTAGAATATCATTTGATGAATCCGACAATGAAGATTGCACGGTAATTTTTGACAAAAACTCGTTCTCTTATAAAATAATTTCTGTTAATGATTTGAAAACGGATTCGGAAAATGATAATTAAAAAGTCAATATGCCTTTGTTTCCGTCACCCGAGCATACAGTCAGTTATTTTGATGATTTAGACTTCTTTAAAGATTTTGAGAATGAATTTCCAGCCATTATTTACAATGATGCTCTTACGTCTAAATCAGATTTCTTAACTGAACCCACTTTAAGCCCTTAACATATCGATGAATTTGATTTGAAAGATGAAACATCATTGTCCAAATGTGATGATGAGGAACAAAACGTATTATACTTTAATAATCTATTTTCATTTAACGTAATTTATTCTGATGATTTAAAATCGGATAGGGACAATGATAATGATAAAATCGATATTGAAAACCATCGGGGATATGCTGTCCCTATACCATTCACCTAATGTATAAATGTACGATGTAGGTGCCTATCACATGGTCAAATAAGCTTTTGGAAACGAAGTCATGAAACATCTAATAAAATTTTTATACAAAATTGAACTTTTAATCAGAATTTAAATGTTAATATCGTGGCTTGTAATTGTCTTAACAAAGGAATGCCATTCATTTTCCAAATCAAGAATTTGTATGTGTCATTGGCATCTCGTTCGACCCCAAATTATTTTATAAGATGCTCACTAGTTTGAGCTTCAACAGAGTTACGGTTTGCAAATGGCAACCATTTTACCAAGACTGATGTTGGCTGTCCAAAAACAGTCATGTATAAATCAAACCGCCAAACACCCCCAAAACGTCTAGAACCACCTCCACCTTGCACCATAGCCTTCCTTACTCAGCCCCTAGCCTCTCCACATTACCCCCTATGTGTCCTAACCTGGTTATCAAAGTTTCTTGGCCTCTAAGGGTCTTTAACACTATAAATAGGGGCACATACTCTTCATTTCAAATCATCCCCGACTTCCTCCTCTATAACCCATCATAGCAGCAATCCTTGTCTCAATATGTATTCTAAGAGATCTTAAGAAGTCCCAAGAATAGAAGTGAAGCAAAAGAAACCAAGAAAAGAAGCCCGGGAGTCGTTATTATAGGCCGATTTCGACCCGTTTCCAAGCTATAAGCTCAAACCCAGGTTCTATCAACTTCATACCTGCTACTACACCCTTATGATGTTCATATGATCATACATAAGCTCTTGTTAAAGTTTCATAACTCAATTCATGCTCATTTTCCATTTTGATCCAAAACCGTACACCCGAAACTCTAATTTCGTGTTTTTCATAAAACTAAATGTTATAATGGCTAAATGTTGTTATAATCTATCCTAACATGCTTAATTAATGTTAAAATAACCACTTTATTGATTATTGAAGGAATTTGAACTTAAAACCCGCACGTTTACGTTTTGAAACCCTAATTTGACCCGTTTTGCTTCCTAGCTTAACGAATCGTTATTTTAAACTTTCGTTATGTTAAACCTTCATATTTTAGCTTATATTAATAAGCTATAACCTGCAAATGTCTTTTGGAATGTTAAAATAAGCTTGCATGGCAATTCGGACTTGTTTTACAAAAGTATTCCATGCAAGGGGTATATATCGTAACTTTTGGAAACTTATAACTAAAAGGGCTGAAAATGTCATTTTATCAAAGTTATAACTTTTGGGGTCTATTATGTCACTTTTCAAAGTAGAGGGTTTACTTTGTATATCTTTTAAACTTAAAGGACCAAACTCGTAAAAGTGCAAACTCCAAGGGTATATTTTGCCATTTTTCATTCTCAAGGGTCTAAAATGTAACATTTTGAAAAAGTATAAAAATGTATTCAAAACATTACAAGACATAACTTTAATTAACGCTTGACGTGCTTAACATTTCCAGATATTGAATAAAACGCTTAAAACCGATTATGTTCTAACCATTATATCATTCATCATCAATGTGCCTTTATAAATCAGGTCCCGGATCTCTATTGTACCACAATACTAGGGAGCTTCATATTAAGGGGTTTCATCTTGGTATTACGTTCTGACTGAGTTGTTGGGTTTACGATTTAAAGTGCCCTAGCTCCTCAAACGTTTACTGAATGACTTCTGAATTATGATGGCCCGAACGGTGATACAATAATTCCAAACTCTTCAATCAAACTCATAACTCTCTGAACCAAAGTTCTAAAGTACAATCTTCCTAAGACTTGACATATTTACTCAGGTTGCGTGACGTGGCTGTTTACTATCATTTTGCTATATCAACCTTTCCCGTTAAGATTGTGATAAGGTCGTCCGCTTTCATTTTGGAATATTTATTGCATCTACCTATCAGGTGAAGTTCATAACCTCGCCTTTACTTATTTACATGTTTTATAAACCCGCGAGGGGGATACATGCTTGTTACAAACTCTTTTATTTATGATAAGACTAAATCACTAGCTCTTTTAATCTTATCACAAGAGGGGTTTGAGGGCTTTATAAACCCCCACCCTGTTGCTCATTTCAGTCGTGTAACAGATCCCACAAGCCAGAAAATTCTCTCACAGATATATTATTGTCAAAATAATAAAAATATCTCTTTGGGTAGTATCTCCCAATATCTCTTCAATATCTCTTTGGGTAGTATCTCCCAATATCTCTTTAATATCTATTTGGGTAGTATCTCCTAATATCTCTTTAATATCTATTTGGGTAATATCTCTTTAATATCTATTTGGGTAGTATCTCCTAATATCTCTTTAATATCTATTTGGAGGCAAATAGCTCCCAAGTATTTCTTTAATGTCTCTTTGTAGTATCTCCCAAATATCCTCTAATACTCTTTATGTGATTCATGAGTTTAGGGTGATAATATTGTTCTCCATGATAATACTGTTCCCCAGGATAATAATGTTCTCCATGATAATTATCCCTGCAATACCAATATTTCCATTATGATAACTTGTATTCAACTATTACATTTCAAACCTATGAATTTCACTCAACCATTGTGTTGACTTTTTAACGGGTTTTTTGTCCTTTTATGGTTGACTGAGGTTTGACCAGGGTTGACTTTTAGACTTTGGCTTCCGGCTCTTGCACGCTCTTCCGTTCTCGTGTCCGTGTTTTCCTGTTTTTGATGGTTTTCTTGTGATTTTTGATATATCCGTACCTGCACACACAAAACACAAAAACAAGTATATTTTTGCTATTTTAAGTATGTTTTTAGTTATTTAGGGTCATTTTTGGTAATAACAGATATGCGTATTTTACACCTATCAGGGGGTGTTACAGATTGGTATCAGCGCCATGGTTATAGAGAACAAGGTCAAAACCTTAACTATAACCACATTTCTTTTTCAGCCATCAAAGTCCTCCGTGCCACTACATTCCAGAACAAGTATGTAAAGATACATATCTATTATACTATTACATAAATAACTTATGTTATTTACAAACTGGGTTGTTATCAGAACGATGTCTTCTCCCAACCACTCTACTTCCGATATTGAGGATGCTTTTTCCTCTATGAATATTCTTAACTATACTTCGGTCTCATCGGATTATTTCCCAGCTTCATCGGGAAGCAGTTCTTTTAACTCCTCGGAAAACTCTAAAGATAATATGATCCCACCAGTATTCTCACCTTTCTACAATAATCCTTGTTTAAAGGACGTACAAGCATTTTATGCTAAGGAATCACCTATTTCACCACCAGATCCCATTACTCCACCAGCTATTTTGACTCCATCTCCGGTATTACCACCATCACTACTATTTGATCCCCGATATTTCTTTGTTCCTGAAGAACTATTACCACCTAAGAAGCAAATCCATTCTTCCTCAACTACGTTATCTAATTCATCTCGGAATCAAACTTGTAATTTGGTATCACCATCTTTCTCAGTTTATACTCCTACCCCACCTCAAATATTTGAAATAGGAAAAAGTTCAATTAAGATGCATCTGAAACATCATGAGGAACAAATCGAAGATATTTTGAATTACTTAGATGAACTCTCTTTTCACCGCATTGAGAAAATGGAAGAAGGACGTATTAATGATAGAATGATCATACGAAGAAATGGTAACGAACTAAAGACCGAACTTAAGAGAATCCGTACTCAGATTATCAAACTTCAAAAGAAGCAGTTAGGGCAAAAGGATAAGATTGCCTTTGCTCACTACAGAATTTCCAATCTTGAACAAATCATTGAGGAGATCCAAGCTCGTCACCAAACAGATCAGGAAGATCTTTAGGATGTCAACAAACTCTTAGACTATTTATAGCTTTATCCTAGCCACGGGATGTGTGGTATAAATAAAAACGCTTGTCAAATCTTGACTATGTACAGTAAAAAGGCAAGTTGTTTATACAAAGGAATCCCGTTTCGTACCTTATTTCCAGCTTATCTCTCTTTCATCATCATCTCCATCATTTGCATCACTATCTCCGTCTTCATCATTATGAATCATACCATAACCTCTAAGTGCTTAAAATTTAAAAATGAGCATTACTCTTTAAGCATTTTAAACATCACATTTTCTTTTAAAACTTGTGATATCATTCTTACTACGTGTTGTCTTATGTTGATAGAATGCCTCCCAAAAGGACGTCAACATCTGAAACACCAGCCATAACTTTAGCTGCCATCCAGCAACTCATTACTGATGGTATTACCGCCGCTCTGGAAGCACAAGCTGCTACCATGGCAAATGCCGACAATCCCAATAGGAACACCAGACCTACTGGAACGTCTATAGAAAAAACGAGAAACTATAAAGAGTTCATTAGCTATCAACCTTTCTACTTCAATGATACGAAAGGAACAGTTGGCCTCATTCGCTGGTTTGAGCGGATTGAATCGGTATTTTCTCGTAGCAATTGTGCCGAGGAAAACAAAGTAACATTTGCTACCGGTACCTTAACCGATGATGCCCTGTCCTGGTGGAATGCATACGCCCAACCTATTGGAATAGATCAAGCCAATCAAATCACTTGGACCGAATTGAAAAGGCTCTTAACCAATAAGTAATGCCCTCGAACTGATGTCAAGAAAATGGAAGATAAATTTTACAACTTGGCCATGAAAGGAAATGATCTTAAGACTTACATTAGGAGATTCCAGGAATTAGCCGTCTTATGCCCAAACATGGTACCAAACACCGAGAAACTTATGGAAGCTTTCATCGGGGGACTACCCCACAGTATTAAAGGAAATGTTACAGCTTCAAAACCTCAGACTCTGGAGGAAGCCATTACCATAACTCAAAGGTTGATGGAGCAGGTAATAAAACATAATTCTACGCAAGACACCATCAATCACAAATAAAAGTTTAAAGATAGAAGAAACACCACCACCAACAACAATTACCTCAATGATCGTAACAACAATAACCACTCCAACAATCGCAACAACAACAACTACCAAGATAACCGCAACAATAACAACCGTAACAATGATCACCACCAGCAGCAGAACAGGAAGCAAGAAACCTTCAGGACTTATACTGCCGCCAATGGATATACTGGGAATCGTCCCTTGTGTGAAAGGTGCACCCTGCATCACATAGGACCATGCACTGTCAAGTGTCGGACTTGCAACAGGGTAGGTCATCTGACCACGAATTGCAGAAACAAAAGACCAACCACTAGAAACGATCTACAAACAGTATCCGTAACTTGTAATGCCTGTGGAGAGAAAGGGCATTATGCGAATCAGTGCTCAAACGCAAATAACAGGGCCATAGGAAAGCATACTTAGAGAAGAGCAAGTTTCGTTCGCTTTAGGATTTCTACCCTAGAAACAACTCTCGAAGATATTAAAGTCTTCATCAATCTAAAAATCCCAATCATCAAGCTACAATCCTTGTCGTTTGTTTCTAGAATCCTACTACGAGATACGTAGCATAAGTATCAACTCTTTTAAAGTTTCATATGTAAAGTTATCCATGAAATAATAAAGTGATGATACCATTACATCTTGTTATCTAGTGGTATCAAAACTCGACATTATTTGTCAATTCCATTAATTCTATTATGTTCAACTCTAAATACTCTCCTCATACCTTTGAAACATAAATTATCATCCTCGACTATACGGACGTCAGTACAATTACTATCTCAGTATTTTTACCTTTCATGATCATATCATTTTCTACACATTACCATTTCGATATCATGTTTTATGCTTAAGTAAGACGATTTATGATCATTTTATTGAAATGAATTAGGACGCTTCTTCATTTGAATAAGAAATTATAAATCTCTGAACTATGAATTTATAAATTCTCAGTTACAAGGATTTGGACGCTTCTCTTTGTAAGTGACAAATTATAAATAAGTAGGCTTAAGTATATAGCATACGTACAAACAAGTTTCTTTCAATCCGTTTGTACAAATAATTCCTTTTCTTTACTTAATCATTATCATTATTACTTTTATCATCTGTTCATTTCCAAATCTATATCCCACATGATTAGCAACTCTCTAAGAAATTTATAATCATTCCTTGACATCTCTTCGGCATCCGACTAAATATCGGGACCAGATTTCTTTAAGGGGTGGAGACTATAACAACCCAGAATTTTCATCAAAAGCAAAATCAACCTATGTTACTATGATCACAATTGTAGGGGGAAATTTTTTGCTTTATTACATTACTTGCATAACTAAAGTTAACAAGCTCACGCAACCTACCTATGGCAATCATGTCTTCATAAATGTCAAGCAAACATCATAACATGTCAATTCAATATCATCATATCCTTTTTACAAAGTACATTATTCATATAATGTACCATTCGCATCGTTATATCAAAACGGGCTTTAAACCGTTATCGTATACCTCTAAAACCCTAAATTCCATAAAGGGTTAATATCTAAAGTGAATGTACAAGCTACTAAAGCATATATACAAGTCATATAACATCTCATTTGAATAATACTTTCCCTCCAAAATAAGGTACAAGTCCTTTAAAGTATAATGTATAAGTCATTAATGCATGATGTCCAAATAGCCGTTTTACCTCTGTTTTCCTAAAAATCTTGTACAATCCATCAAGTACAAGTTTCAATCAAGTCATACACTTCATCTACAATCCATATTCATCCTCATTTCATGAAATTACAAGAAACCAAAGTCAGAAACCCTAACCCGAGCTAAATAGTAAACCATGACCTGTTTCTTCGTTCTTATCCATTATAAACCTCAACCAACCCCCAAATAAGTTGTAATAACTTAATTTACAACATTACTAATCATATACAATCATCATTTGCATCCATTTTTAACATCATTATATAGCAATTAAATCCAAGAAACCCTAATTAAATCCTAAATTGAACTTTTGACCCGTTAACTCATTTTTGCCCATTTTAAACCCAAACCACCTCTCAAATCTTGATTATAATCCTCAGTACAAACCTTGTGACATAAACCATGCTATAACACAAATGTACTCAAAAACCAAGCAAGAAACATCAATTCGAGCCCTAAAGAGCCCTAATGTACCCACACCCATATTTGGCTTATTGACCCATTAATTAATCACCCATTTTGTATCAAGCACCTCTTAGACCTCACTAATACATCATAATAGCAAGCTTACAAGCACCTTAATACCATTTCCTTGATTGCTAGAGCTCCATATCACTTCTCTTTCTCTCTTGCTTAGTCGTGGCTACACAAGAACCCCTAAGAAATTCCACCTTGCATTCCTACTTCTATAGCTTTTCCTAATCACCCTCTAGCCTCTCCTCATCATGTGCTAGCTGCTCAACATGTCCAAGATCAGATCACAAAGACTCCTTAGACTCCAAGGAAGATTTCGAGTATAAATAGGACCCTAAAACCTTTATTCTAACTCATCCCCCACTTCCTCCTCTAAAACCCTTAATAGCAGCAATACTTTGCTCAAAGAAGAGATCCTCGAGTCTCTAAAAGTCTCAAGAACAGAAAGTGAAGCAAAATAAACCCAGAAAAAAAGCTCGGTAGTCGTTATATCTCGGCGTACTAAGCGAAAATTCCCATTTTCGACCCATATCCAATCTATAAGCTTCAAACCCCAGGTTCTGGATTTCCACTTCAGCTCCTACACTCTTAAAATGTTTCATATGATCCTAAATAAACTCTTGTTTAAAGTAGGTTATAACTCATTCAATACTCATTTTCCATTTATGATGCCAAATACCGTACACCCTAAACCCTAATTTATGTTTTTATTTTTTTTTTTTTTTTTTTATTTTTTTATTTTTTTTTTCATTTTTTTTTTCTAAAACTAAATGTTAAATGGTTAAATTATTGTTATAATCCTTTTAACAGCTTAACTAATATTAATATAACTAACTTTTAACACGTCCTAAAGGAATTGTGAACTTAAAAGCCCTACGCGTTTCATTTTAAAACCCTAATTTTGACCCGTTTTGCTTCCAAGCATAACGAATTCTTAATATAACTTTCGTAAGTTAAACAATCATATTTAGCTTATATTAATATCTATAACCTGAAAATGTCCTTTTGGAATGTTAAAAATAAGCCTTGCTGGGCAAATCATGACTTGTATTTGGTAATTATTTATCATGCAAGGGGTAATATATCGTAACTTTCTGAAACTTATAACTAAAAGGACTGAAAATGTCATTTTATCAAAGTTATAACTATAAGGGTCTATTATGTCACTTTACAAAGTACAAGGTTTACTTTGTACATCTTTTAAACTAGAAGGATTAAGCTTGTAAAAGTGCAAACTCCAAGGGTATATTTTGCCATTTTTCATTATCAAGGGTCTAAAATGTAACATTTTGAAAAAGTATAAAAATGTATTCAAAACATTACAAGACATAACTTTAATTAACACTTCTCGTGCTTATCATTTCTAGATATTGATCAAAACGCTTAAAACCGATTATATTGTATCACAATACTAGGGAGCTTCATATTAACAGGTTTCATCTTGGTATTACGTTCTGACTGAGTTGTTGGGTTTACGATTTAATGTGCCCTAGCTCCTCAAATGTTCACTGAATGACTTCTGAATTATGATGAAGCCCATACAGTGATACAAATAATTCTAAACTTCTCCAATCAAACTCATTATACTCCTAAACCAAGTTCTAGACTACAAATCAGTTCCCCTAAGACTTTACGATATTTACTCAGGTTTGCTTGACTGGCAAAGTTACTATCAATATTGCTATATCAACCTTTAACTGTTAAGATTGTGATAAGGTCGTCCGCTTTCAATTTTGGAATATTTATTACAACTACCTATCAGGTTGAGAGTTCATAACCTCGCCTTTACTTATTTACATGTTTTATAAACCCGCGAGGGGGATACATGCTTCGTTTACAAACTCATTACATAATCATTTATCTTATAAATAATGTGATTACTATTCAAAGCTTAAGTGAGGTACATAGCCACACCTTTTAATCTCTTTAATTTTCATAAACCCGTACGGGGGATTACATGCTATAACTTACTAATACAAGTGTTTTTCCAGACGATATATCAAACCAGAAATAACCATTACAATTTAATGTCTAAGTTACTTAGCCAAAAGTCCCTCTTATCATTGACCATAAATCACTTTCGGGTGAACGCGAATATGTGATAGTTCTATCAGATTGACCGAATCCTGTATATTTAGCCGGATAGTAACCAAACACACAATATTTTAATTTCAAGTATATTCAATTACCTACATCTGGTCTATATATATATATATATATATATATATATATCACATCAATTTGGGTATATATATACACCAGTCAGTTTGTGTGCCATGAGCTTAGACAATAACGCAATTATACCATAACATTATACATGCAATACCATTTTCCCATGATAATTGTATTCGTTGCAATTATTACCAATAACGGGTGTATAACAACGTAACCCAATACCACACTATAACGCATTACTATGACACTGCTTCTATAACAATTACTTATGATGACTTGTATTCGACTATTACATTTCAAACCTATGAATTTCACTCAACCTTTGTGTTGACTTTTTAGCATGTTTATCTCAGGTAATTGAACAACTTATGGCATGGAGTGGCATGGACTTGAAGATGGCTAAAACTTGTTATCATTCACATTATATGTAACTAGATTTTGGGACCTGCCTTTGTAAAACTCTGATTTTAAATGAATGATAACGTATCTTTTGAACAACGTCTCTTTTGAGTCATTTTCTATGATTATGATTGTTGTATCCATGAAGTAATACCCCAGATTAGCTTCCGCTGCTATATTTGTAAAAATTGGGGTGTTACAGCTAATCTGTAAGGTACTCGGGCTACAGGTGCCGCTCCTGGAATTAAATTGATTTGAAATTCTACTTGGCGAATGGGAGGAAGACCAGGTAGATTTTTAGGAAAAATTTCCTAACTACTGGTATGTCTTCTAGTCGTTTTTCATATTACTTCTTTTCCATTACTTAAGTTATGAAAACTTGACATCCCCTGGATATATACCTTTCAGTTTTTATACAGGATATGAGGTTTAGTCGATTTTTACTTCGATCACCTCGGATGATTAAAGTTCTACCATCGATTGGGATGTGGACGACTTTCTCGTCACAGATGATTCTAGCATGATACTTGGATAACCAATCCATACCGATGACAATGTCAAAACTACCTAGTTTAATCGGCATAAGATCAATTTTGAAAGGTTGGTTTAACAAGGTCAGAGTTGCACCCTGAATAACAGTATTATGAAATATCGAGGTATAACAAGATTATAATTGTATTATATCATGAACAACTTGCCTTTATACTTTACATAGTTAAAATTTGACAAGGGTTGTTATTTATAACACACATCCCGTGGTTAGGTTCTAACAAAACTATAACTAGAATCTAATCTAGTAGTCCGAGGGTCCTTTGTTTCTGCAGTTCCTGGTCTGATGGGCCACTTTATTACAAGTTTGACATCTGACAGTACAAGGTCCTGTGTGATGTAAAGTGCATCTCTTACACAAAGGATAGGGTCCAACATACCCACGGTTTTCAGTTGGGGTAGCAGCATAGGCCCTGAAGGTTTCCTGCCTTCTATTATGTTGTTGGTGGTGATCATTGTTGTTGTTACGGTCGTTTTGGTAGTTGTTGTTGTTGAAGGTTCTTCTATCATCAAACTTTCGTTTGTGATCATTGGTTCCCTGCACCGAGTTGTGCCTTGTTACTTGATCCATTAACCTCTGGGTTATGTTAATGGCTTCCTCTAAAGTTTGAGGCTTTGAAGCGGTAACATTTCCTTCAATACTTCTGGGTAATCCTCCGATGAAAGCTTCTATGTGTTTCTCGGTGTTTGGCACCATAGTGGGACACAAGGTTGCCAATTCCTAGAATCTTCTCACATATGTCTTGAGATCATTCCCCTTCACAATCAGATGGTAAAATTCGTCTTCCATCTTTTGGACCTTAGTTCGGGGACAGTACTTCTTCATCAAAAGCTTCTTAAATCTAACCCATGTAATCTTGTAAGCTTCTTCTATCCCAATAGGTTGGGAAAAAGAATTCCACCAGGATAGAGCTTCTTTAGTTAAAGTACCTGTAGCAAACTTCACCTTGCAGTCTTCGGTACAGTTGCTACGAGAAAACACTGATTCAGTTCGCTCAAACCAGCAGATAAGTCCAAAAGCTCCTTCTGAACCTTTGAAGTTGATAGGTTGGCAGCTCATAAACTCTTTGTAGCTACACTTTCTTGCTACAGGAGCTTCTCTTTCTTCGGTGTTCCTATTAATATTTTCAGTATTTTCCATAGTAGCTTGTGCTCCCAGAGCTGCGGAAACACTAGCAGCAACTAGTTTCTTGATGGCGGCCTGAGTCATGGCTGGTGCTGCAGATGTTGATGTCCTTTTGGGAGGCATTCTATCAACATAAGACAACATGGAATAAGAATGATATTACAAGTCATTGTCAAAATTTTCATACATAGTGGTATTGGAATCATTTGACATACATACTTAATTGATACAAGTTCTAACAAAGTAATACACATCCCTTGGTATTACGTTTAGAATCTAAGATTTTCAGAGATGAACATTTAAACAAGCATTTGACTCATTAGATTCCTCAAGGACTGGTTCACTTCCCAGTGTTCGTGGTATGATCCATAATGAGTTATCTAACTCTGTGAAGATAGACTCATCAAAGGGGTAATATGGTGGTGGTGTAGTTGACCTAACCAGTGATGAAGATCCTACTGATGAAGATGGAGATATTAGAATTGGTGATTCAACAGGAGTCTCTGTGTCTTTAGGTGGTGGAATCTCTTTGGGAGGAAAGAAATCTCGGGAATCAAACATTAGTGGTAGTGATAATACTGGAGATGGAGGCACGACAATTGGGGTGGAATAGTAACTTATGGTGGACTAATGGCATCATATGCTTGCATAACCTTCATATAGGTGTCATTATGAAAAAGTAAAAGAGTTGGTAAAGCTATTAGAACTAAACCAGATGATATATTTGAAGATTCAGAAGAAGTATTTTCTCGGTGAAGCTGGGAAATAGTCCGGGGAAGCCGGGATATAGTCCAGAAAGGTAGAGGAAAAAGCATCCTCAATATCGGAAGTAGGGTGGTTGGGAGAATACATCACTCTGTTAACAACCCAGTGGTAAATAACATAAGTTATTTATATAATAGTATAATAGTTATGTATCTTTACGTATTATTTGGGACATGTAGTGGCACGGAGGACTTTCTTGGATGGAAAAAGAAAAGTAGTTATAGTTAAGGTTTTAACCTTGTTCTCTATAACCGTGGCTCTAGATACCAATCTGTAACACCCCCATTTTGACAAATATAGCAGCGAAAGCTAATCTGGGGTAGTACTTCATAGTACAACAATCATAATCATAGAAAACGAATCGTAAAGAGACGTTTTGGAAAATTTAGTTATCATTTATTTATTCATCAGAGTTTTACAAAAGAGAGGTCCCAAAATCTAGAAACATAAAGTTTGAATGATAACAATTTATCCATCTTCAAGTCCGTGCCACTCCGTACCATAAGATGCTCAGTTACCTGAGATAAACATGCTAAAAAGGTCAAAACAATGGTTGAGTGAAATTCATAGGTTTATGATAAACAGTTTGAATACAAGTTCAATAGTGGGTTACGTTGTTATACACCCATAAGTGTAATAATTGCATATACAATTATCATGGAAAAATAGTATTATTACCCTAAGCTCATGACATTAATACGTTAACATGGAAATCACCTTAGTGACATTATTGAGGAACAAATGTCCTCGTGGAAAGGTAACTTGCCAAAGTTACCCATTATAATCAAATATAGTGCTATTGGTACCAAAAGTATAGGCACACCAACAGGAGTCGTCACACCCCGATAGATATATCCACAATATTCGCGTTCAGTCGCAAGTGACTAATGGTTCATGATTGAGAAATATTGGCAGTGGAAGGTACTTAGGCAATAATAGCATACAGTTGGAAAAACACTTGCATTCATGGTTTAAGCATGTATCCCCCTCGCAGGTTTATAAAGTATTCAAAAGATTTAAAATGCGAGGCTATGAACTCACCTTAACAGGGGAAATCTGATCGATGGAAAAAGTATATGAACTGAAAGTAACGGCCTCGTCACGCAAACTGGGGTAATATGTCAAGTCTTAGTGTGATGGTTTATGTTTCAAAACTTTATAAAGTTTAATGTATTATTAATTTATAGAAATATTGTATCACTGTTCGGGCCATCATAATTCAGAGGTCATGTAGTAAACGTTTGAGGAGCCAGGATACTTTAAATCGTAAATCCAGCAAACTCATCAAAACGTTTTGTAAAACCCCGTATTTAAGGTCACTACTTATTCTGAATTTATAACTATTCTCTAAATCTTAAATAATTCATTTTATTATTTCAGTCGGTTTTTATTAAAATCGTCATTTAAATTCTTTCGCGAATTTTATATTTTATTTTTAATTGTTTCCGATCGAGAAATCAACGAATCCCGTATTTTTAATTATGAAAATTATTAAATTTTTATTTAATATATTTTTCACTTATTTATTATTTAAAAATATTTTATTTGAGTCAGGCCGAACCGAATTTAAAAATTATGTTTTTATAAAAACTAGCGAGTCGAGTTAAATTTTTAGGGTCGAGATTTAAATAATGTAGCGTTTAATAAAAATTGGGCCGAAGCCCCTTTTCCCCTTTTCCTTTTAATTTTTCGGAAACCACCAATCCAAACACTTATACATATATTTTTTTTATCAAGCCCACATTATATTTCATAAACTTTCTTTATTTTATAAGTCCAAGCCCACACTTCCTTATAACCTTTCCATTTAATTAAAAGCCACAAGCCCACATTCATATTTTATAAACACCCAAAATTTTTATAAAAGCAAGCCCACTATTCCCTTTTTATAAACTTCCACATTTTATAACTTAAAACTAAGCCCAAACAAAATATACCATACTTTTTTTATAATTAAGCCCATACATATTTACATATACTTTACATTTAATTATGGAATCCAAGCCCACTTTCTTTTTTTATACAAACCGAACCAAACCCTTCCTTTTTCTTTTATATAAATCGGTACACACACACACTTATTCTTTTTATACAACGATCAAACACAAATTTGTTCTCCTTCTCTTCTCTGTTCGAGTAAACCCACCCAAAACCACCACAATTGATCTTCAATCCTCCACCGAAATCTCTCATTTATACACCAAATCACTCATAAAAATACCCTCAATCCTCTCTATCAAAAAAATCAAACATGCAAGAAGATTTTATAAATCACTAATTTTTCTTGATTTGTGATTTTGGGATTTAATTGAATCAAAGTGTTAGATTATAGCAAATGTTGATCAAGAAGGTTGTGTACAAGATTTGGTTGAACAAAAATCGATTTTTCGGATTGTTTGGGTTCCTTTTGTGGTTCGGCCAAGGGTATAAACCCCTAAGGGTTTATTGTTTTTGATCTTTCTTCTAATTGATTGTATTGTAAGTATTTTTCTAACCTTTTTGTTTTGATCATTATTGTATATATGCATGCATGTTTGAATCAATAGTTAGGAATCCATGGAATTGATGAGTTTTGATCTTAGTATGAGTTATAGGTTAGTCTAAGCATATTAAAAGTGTTTGTGGGGGCAAAATAATGATGTAATGAAAGGGTTTTATAACCCTTAATTAGGACAGAAAGTTTGGACTAAAAATCAGCGGGTTTAGTGTATTGAGAACCAAGATTTTAGTGTCTAGAATGGTAGAGGTCATTTCAATAATAGTTTTGGTATAAATTAGAGCTTCTAACTCTTAAAAACGAAAAAGTTATGGCCGATTCTAGTTAGGAAATGGTTTCGGCAATTTTCAGAAAATGGCAGCTTTTATATCCGAATTTGGGTCAACTTTGCGATGTTATAATATTGGTCATGCCAAAAGATTTTCTAGGTTTTCAGGACCCTAAAGTTATCTACTTCGAGTCTACTTTCAAACGAACTAGGCCTCGTCGATTTTTAAGATGTAAAAATTAGTCAAACCCTTTGTACAAGATTAAGTGTTAAAACTGTGTAAGCTGTCCAAAAATTTGATTGTAAAGATGTTGTGATCAGGCGGGTCAAAACTTAATATTTTTGAACGAAATTTAAACTAAAGATTGTACATAATATGTGGGAGCTACTATATTTTTTTCAGATTTTTATAAAATTTTTAAAGGCACCTGGTGTTGCCAAACTTTTGATAACTTTCAGCAGGCCCTGTTTCGAGCTAGTTACGATAAGCTAGAGTTAACGAAAGGTAAAATTTACTTAGAACCTTTGGGGAAAGTGTGGTAGTAAGTTAAGATGTATATGAACCTGGAGAATGAGTGTAAGCAAGTGTTGAGGTCATATGGTAAGTCGTTAAGCGGTAACTAGTTGCTAGTGAATCGACGAAATTTTCATAAAATAAGTAACCAATGGTAATAATAAGTGAAGTATGGATTACATGGATTCCTAATGAACAAACTATCAAGCATATAATATAATAAGTTGCATAATTTATGTAATTCAAATATTAATAATATATTATTAATATTAATAGGTCGTGGTTGATTTTCGGCGTTATACCTTTTTGTGATTCTCGATTGGCGTTGCTTCTATTCATGGTGAGTTCATAGCCTCGCCTTTACAAATTTAAATATTTTGTTAAACCCCGCGAGGGAGATACATGCTTGTTTTCTAAAATGAAAACAAGTAGTTTTTCGGTATGTTGGACCCGATAAATTGATTAAACGCATGAGTACTTATTGCCAAAAGACCCTAACCGTGAACCGTTAATTGCTTATGATGGGTAGACGCTAATACAATTAATAGATCTATGGGCTTGACAACCCAGTTTGGTGTTTGGGGATGCATCCATTGTGGAACTCCCAATGTACAGACATATTTGTATTGAGATTTGAGTAAGTACGTGG
The DNA here is from genome assembly GCA_026074375.1 of Tanacetum coccineum. Lineage (NCBI taxonomy): Eukaryota > Viridiplantae > Streptophyta > Magnoliopsida > Asterales > Asteraceae > Tanacetum > Tanacetum coccineum. The sequence goes on from BQNB010005605.1 coordinate 88,718, forward strand.
CAATGTACCGAACTAATGGGGGGCAAATGTTGATTATTATTATTATTCTTATGCACTATGTGTGGTCTAAATGTGTCGGTGTTACGAGCTCATTGCATTAGTAGCTAATAACTTGGTGTACAACAAGTTACTCGATGATTATAAGACTTGTGTTCAAATCTTTTATATTCATATAAACTCTATGGATTCACTCAACGTTTCGTTGACTTTTTAGCATGTTTTATCTCAGGTAATCAAGGTTGAAGACTTGGAGCACACGAGGAGGAGCTTGCGCTATTTCATTTTGTTAAATTTTTTTTAAAGTTCCATTCCTCACTAATTCAATTAAAATATGGTTATGGTTTTAAAACATGTATGTTGGTTTTGGTTATGATCCTGTTGGACAACTTTTGCACTCTGAATTTCTATAAATGAAACTAAGTTTTATAACGTCTCTTTTGAGTCGTTCTTGGTAATTTATGTGTAATTGAGCTATGATTTAACACCCAATGTTGGTTCCGATGCGTGTAAGTTTGGGGGTGTTATATGTATACCCAAATGAAACTCCTCACATGAAGCTCCCTTGTAACGTGATACGATAAAATTTTAAGTTTCTTCAAAAGCTAGTTGATGATAAATTACGTTAATTATATAACGTAATTGTTTTATAATGCGTCGATCGATGATTAATAACGATAAATGTGTCGGGTTTTAATAAAATCAAGTTTTATAATATTAATATATATTTTTATAATTAATATAAAAATATTATATTTTATATTTTTAAGTTTGCAAAAATGGCAATATATACCCTTGATTTATAAACTTTTACAAGTTTAGTCCTTTATATATAAAGTATATATAATTTAAACTTTTAACTTTGAAACTTGGCAAGATAGGTCATTATAGTTATAACTTTAGGAAAATGACATTTTCAGCCCCTCTAGTTATAAATTTCAGAAAGTTACGATATATACCCCCTAGCATGGAATATATTTGCAAAACAAGTCCAAAAAGCTGTGCAAGCTTATTTTAGGATTCCAAATGATATTTGCAGGTAATTTATTATTAGAATAAGCAAAAATAAGATGTTCTAACGTAACAAAAGTTTAGATAAAGGATTCGTTAGCTAGAAAATCAAAACGGGCCATTTTTAGGGTTTTAACCAAAAACACATGGGTTTGAGGATTCAAGGCTTTAACAAGAGTTCATATAGGATCTCATAGAACTTATGATAGTTCTAATATAGATTATAAGCTTATTGAACAAGATTTAAGCTTACTTGAGCTAGAAGTGGGTCAAAATGGGGTTTTTGGGTTCGTACACCTAGTAACGAATTCAATGGCCCTTTTTTCTTGATTCTTGGCTTCTATTTTGAGCTTAGGGACGTCACTTGATCCTCCTTGGTCTGGTTTAAGACTCCATTTAAGTGGTAATAAGTTTTTGAGGTGTGTTTGAATGGTTTGCATGTTTCGACTATTTATAGGGTTAAAACACCCTTGGTGCCCAAGTTTTCTTGGTGTGGTGGCCAAGGGCTGTAGATTAGTGACTAAAGGAGGGCTAGTGATGAGTAAGGTGGGCTAGGAAACTAGGAATGCAAGGTGTGGGAGTTATAAGGGTGCGAATAGATATGGGTGACAAAGAGGTGACAAAGCAAGACTTGGTGGCCAAGGTGGTGATGGAGGTGCTTGGTAGGCTGCTTGGTGACATGGTGGTGATGCCATGGAGGTGCTTGAGGAGTTAGGGTGCTAGCTTGACTTAAAAATAGGTAAAAATGGATTAAAAAAGTAGTGTTACTTGATCCATTAACCTCTGGGTTATGTTAATGGCTTCCTCCAAAGTTTGAGGCTTTGAAGCGGTAACATTTCCTTCAATACTTCTAGGTAATCCTCCGATGAAAGCTTCTATGAGTTTCTCGGTGTTTGGCACATAGTGGGACACAAGGTAGCCAAATCCTAGAATCAGTCTCACATATTCCTTTAGATCCATTCCCCTTCACAATCAGATGGTAAAATTCGTCTTCCATCTTTTGGACCTTAGTTCGGGGACAGTACTTCTTCATCAAAAGCTTCTTAAATCTAACCCATGTAATCTTGTAAGCTTCTTCTATCCCAATAGGTTGGGTAAAAGAATTCCACCAGGATAGAGCTTCTTTAGTTAAAGTACCAGTAGCAAATTTCACCTTGCAGTCTTCGGTACAGTTGCTACGAGAAAACACTGATTCAGTTCGCTCAAACCAGCAGATAAGTCCAAAAGCTCCTTCTGAACCTTTGAAGTTGATAGGTTGGCAGCTCATGAACTCTTTGTAGCTACACTTTCTTGCTACAGGAGCTTCTCTTTCTTCGGTTCCTATTTAATATTTCAGTATTTCCATATAAGCTGTGCTCCCAGAGCTGTCGGAAACACTACATCAACTAGATTATTGATGGCGGTGCCTGAGTCATGGCTAGGTGCTGCATATAGTATTGATGTCCCTTTTGGGAGGCATTCTATCAACATAAGACAACATGGAATAAGAATGATATTACAAGTCATTGTCCAAATTTTCATACATAGTGGTATTGGAATCATTTGACATACATACTTAATTGATACAAGTTCTAACAAAGTAATACACATCCCTTGGTATTACATTTGGAATCTAAGATTTTCAGAGATGAACATTTAAACAAGCATTTGACTCATTAGATTCCTCGAGGACTGGTGTCACTACTCCCAGGTTCCGTGGTATGAAGCAATTAGATTATCTAACTCTGTGAAGATAGACTCATCAAAGGGGTAATATGGTGGTGGTGTAGTTGACCTAACCAGTGATGAAGATCCTACTGATGAAGATGGAGATATTAGAATTGGTGATTCAACAGGAGTCTCTGTGTCTTTAGGTGGTGGAATCTCTTTGGGAGGAAAGAAATCTCGGGAATCAAACATTAGTGGTAGTGATAATACTGGAGATGGAGGCACGCCAATTGGGGGTGGAATAGTAACTTATGGTAGACTCATGGCATCATATGCTTGCGATAACCATCATATAGGTGTCATTATAAACAGTAAAAGAGTTGGTAGAGCTAATAGAACTAAACAATGATTATATTTTGTAAGATTTAAAAGAAGTATTTTCTCGGTGAAGCTGGGAAATAGTCCAGGGAAGCCGGGATATAGTCCATAAAGTTAGAGGAAAAAGCATCCTCAATATCAGAAGTAGGGTGGTTGGGAGAATACATCACTTTGTTAACAACCCAGTGGTAGATAACATAAGTTATTTATATAATAGTATAATAGTTATGTATCTTTACGTATTATTTGGGAGATGTAGTGGCACGGAGGACTTTCTTGGATGGAAAAAGAAAAGTAGTTATAGTTAAGGTTTTAACCTTGTTCTCTATAACTGTGGCTCTTGATACCAATCTGTAACACCCCCATTTTGACAAATATAGCAGCGGAAGCTAATCTGGGGTATTACTTCATAGTACAACAATCATAATCATAGAAAACAAATCGTAAAGAGACGTTTTGGAAAATTTAATTATCATTCATTTGTTCATCAGAGTTTTACAAAAGAGAGGTCCCAAAATCTAGAAATATAAAGTTTGAATGATAACAATTTAGCCATCTTCAAGTCCGGCACTCCGTACCAAAGATGCTCAGTTACTGAGATAAACGTGCTAAAAAGGACAAACAATGGTTGAGTGAAATTCATAGTTTATATAAACATTTGTAATACAAGTTCAATCGTGGGTTACTAATGTTATCCACCCATTGAAGGTAAAAATTGCATATAACAATTACATGGAAAAAAAATATTATTACCCCTAACTCAGGACATTAATACGTATAACATGAAATCACCTTAGTGACATATTGAGACAAAAGTCCTCGTGGAAAGGTAACTTGCCAAAGTTACCCATTATAATCAAATATAGTGTTATTGGTACCAAAAGTATAGGCACACCAACAGGAGTCGTCACACCCCGATAGATATATCCACAATATTCGCGTTCAGTCGCAAGTGACTAATGGTTCATGATTGAGAAATATTGGCAGTGGAAGGTACTTAGGCAATAATAGCATACAGTTGGAAAAACACTTGCATTCATGGTTTAAGCATGTATCCCCCTCGCAGGTTTATAAAGTATTCAAAAGATTTAAAATGCGAGGCTATGAACTCACCTTAACAGGGGAAATCTGATCGATGGAAAAAGTATATGAACTGAAAGTAACGGCCTCGTCACGCAAACTGGGGTAATATGTCAAGTCTTAGTGTGATGGTTTATGTTTCAAAACTTTATAAAGTTTAATGTATTATTAATTTATAGAAATATTGTATCACTGTTCGGGCCATCATAATTCAGAGGTCATGTAGTAAACGTTTGAGGAGCCAGGACACTTTAAATCGTAAATCCAGCAAACTCGTCAAAACGTATTGTAAAACACCGTATTTAAGGTCACTACTTATTCTGAATTTATAACTATTCTCTAAATCTTAAATAATTCATTTTATTATTTCAGTCAGTTTTTATTAAAATCGTCATTTAAGTTCTTTCGCAAATTTTATATTTTATTTTTAATTGTTTCCGATCGAGAAATCAACGAATCCCGTATTTTTAATTATGAAAATAATATATTTTTTATTTAATATATTTTTCACTATTTATTATTTAAAAATATTATTTGAGTAGGCCCGAACCGAAATTTAAAAATTATGTTTTTAATAAAAAACTAGCGAGACGAGTTAAATATTTAGGGTCCGAGATTTCAATAATGTAGCGTTTAATAAAAATTGCTGAAGCCCCTTTTTCCCCTTTTCCATTAAAATTTTCAGAAACGCACCAAATCCAAACACTTTTAAACATATATATTTTTTTATCAAGGCCACATTATATTCATTAACATTCTATTTATAAGTCATAGCCCACACTTCCATTATAACCTTTCAAGTAATTAAAATCGCACCAGCCAACAATCCTATTTAAAACACCCAAATTTTTTATAAAAGCAAGCCCACTATTTCCTTTTTATAAACTTCCACATTTTATAACTTAAAACTAAGCCCAGACAAAATATACCATACTTTTTTTATAATTAAGCCCATACATATTTACATATACTTTACATTTAATTATGGAATCCAAGCCCACTTTCTTTTTTTATACAAATCGAACCAAACCCCTCCTTTTCTTTTATATAAATAGTACACACAACTTATCTATTTATACACGGATCAAACAAAAATTTTGTCTCCTTGCTCTTCTCTGATCGAGTAAAACCCACACCAAAACCACCACAGATTGAACTTCAATCCTCCACCGAAATCTTCAATTAAACACCAAATCACTTATAAAAATAACCCTCTATCCCTCACTTCAAAAAAAATCAAACATGCAAGAAGATTTTATAAATCACTGATTTTTCTTGATTTGTGATTTTGGGATTTAATTGGATCAAAGTGTTAGATTATAACAAATGTTGATCAAGAAGATTGTGTACAAGATTTGGTTGAACAAAAATCGATTTTTCGGATTGTTTGGGTTCTTTTTGTGGTTCGGCCAAGTGTATAAACCCCTAAGGGTTTATTGTTTTGATCTTTCTTCTAATTGATTGTATTGTAAGTATTTTTCTAACCTTTTTGTTTTGATCATTATTGTATATATGCATGCATGTTTGAATCAATAGTTAGGAATCCATGGAATTGATGAGTTTTGATCTTAGTATGAGTTATAGGTTAGTCTAAGCATATTAAAAGTGTTTGTGGGGGCAAAATAATGATGTAATGAAAGGGTTTTATAACCCTTAATTAGGACAGAAAGTTTGGACTAAAAATCAGCGGGTTTAGTGTGTATTTATGATAACCAAGATTTAGTGTCTAGAATGTAAAGGTCATTTCAAAAATAGTTTTTGGGTATAAAATAGAGCTTCTAACTCATAAAAAACGAAAAAGATATGGCGATACAAGTTAGGAAATGTTACGGCCAATTTCAGAAAATGGCAGCTTTTATATCCGAATTTGGGTCAACTTTGCGATGTTATAATATTTTCCAAGCCAAAAAATATTCTAGGTTACATGACCCAAAAGTTTAATCTACTTCGAGTCTACTATTCAAACGAACTAAGGACCTCGTCGCTTTTATATTAAAAATTAGTCAAACCCTTTGTACAAGATTAAGTGTTAAAACTGTGTAAGCTGTCCAAAAATTTGATTGTATAGATGTTGTGATCAGGCGGGTCAAAACTTAATATTTTTGAACGAAATTTAAACTAATAGATGTACATAAAAATGTGGAGCTACTTATTTTAATATCAGATTTATATAAAATTTTAAAGGCACCTGGTGGAGAGGCGGAAAACAAACTTTGATACTTTTCAGCAGGCCCTGTTTCGAGCTAGTTACGATAAGCTAGAGTTAACGAAAGGTAAAATTTACTTAGAACCTTTGGGGAAAGTGTGGTAGTAAGTTAAGATGTATATGAACCTGGAGAATGAGTATAAGCAAGTGTTGAGGTCATATGGTAAGTCGTAAGCGGTAACTATTGCTATTGGAAATCGACGAAAGTATTCATAAAAAAATTAAGTTTATAACCCACTGGTAATAAAAAGTGAATATGGATTACCATGGATTTCCTAATGAACAAACATCAAGCTTATAAATGAATAATGTTGCATAAGTTTTATGTAATTCAAAATATTAATAATATATTATAATATTAATAAGGACGTGGTTGATTTTCGGCGTTATACCTTTTGTTATTCTCGAATGTGCGTTGCTTCTATTCATGGTGAGTTCATAGCCTCGCCTTTACAAATTTAAATATTTTGTTAAACCCCGCGAGGGAGATACATGCTTGTTTTCTAAAATGAAAACAAGTAGTTTTTCGGTATGTTGGACCCGATAAATTTCTACTACTGGTGGTTCAAGTGTTGAAGTTTGGAATGATCAACAGGAGTGGGTTATCCACAGCTGGAAATTGTTTCCATTTTCTGGTGTTCATGTGCTAGAAACATTTACTGGCAAGATCTTATACATGTTTGCAGATACACCATATCCTCTCTCTGCTTCACTCATGAAGAAGATGCTGAAGCATAAGTTGGAAGTGGAGATAGATGGTATAGGGAATGACATGACATATGCTGTGCAACTGATTAAATTCATCAAGAATCAGCTTGCTTCTAGTGTTCCCTCTGCATAAGTCTGGTACAATGTTACTGTCTTGTATATACTCTGTTTCTTTTGGTATGTATAGTTTTGATTGTTGCAGGTGCTTTTGGATGGTTTTTGAGGTTTTTGGATGGCATCACAATGTTCTGATATGCAACTGAGCTTAAATCCTTTTTGGCTCAAAATTTGTTTTCATGTGATACAATATTTTGGTGCAAAATGGTTTTATGGCACCTTGTTTTCAAAGTTTCTCTTTTGAGGTGCAACATCATTATGGGTATCAATTCCCAGGCCTTATGGCTAGAAATAATTGAACCATGGCTCTCAATTGCCAGGCCTTAGGGCTAGAATTAATTGAGTTTTGGTTTCAATTCCCAGGTCTTGTACCAGAATGAATTGATATAGCTGTAATGGTTTGCTTAAAACCATAGGGTCTCTCAACTGACCAATGTTTCATGTACCAATAAGTTGAGATGGTTTGCAATCCACCATGGGAGTAACCCTTTCTGGGTCCCAAGGATTGTCTAGCCCACAAGCAAACGGCTATGTGGTAAAGGCTATCCAAATCCGTTTATGGCTGTGATGACTTGCCCAAAGTCATATAGTACTCAACCCACTATGATTCAAGTTTGGAGTGGTTGAAAATGGTTCCAATCTTCCATGGCATTCCTTTTTCTAGGACCCAACAGATTGGCTAGCCCAAGAGTTAATGGCTACTTGGTAAAGGCTTCATCAAATCCATTTACTTTCTATGATTCACCTCTCCCCGGAGTTAACACACCATGGGATGTGATGAGAATCGTATGTAACCCTGAATTGATGGATGTTGCTGAGGTGGTCCAAAGTTGGTTGCTGATTAAAGATTGAAGAGTTAAAGATGTTTAACGGTCAATCAATTTGGCTGCTGCTGTTTTTGTTGCTGTTTCAATCCTCAAAGCTTTAAAGACTGAAGATCTATCTAGGAAACTGGAAGTTAACTATGTCAAATTCCAGTTTAGGGGAGGATTGTTAGGTATATTTGTATTTATTAGTTCCTACTGGTAGGTATGTAGTTCCTACTGGTAGAGTAATTGCTACTGTTAGTATTAAAGTTCCTACTGGCAGGTATATAGTTCCTGCTGGTTATATTATTAGTCCTGGTAGAGTAACGTAGTGACTCTGGGATAAGTTCTAGTATGGATAGACATGAGAAGTAATAGATAGACTCATGCAAACGTAATTCTAGGAGAATTAGTTTAGGGTTTCATATCTATAAATGAAACCACACGGTTTAGGCTTGAGAGATGATTGAACAATCAAGAAATAGTTTTACGATTAATAGAAAAGATCCATAGAGGATCAAAGTATTATTTTTAGTAATTCTTCTTTAGCACTATTATTTATTTTCCGCGTGAACAATAGATTGTTTTGTTAGAGTCTCTCACAGAGTTACTTTTGATTACATTAGTGCTCTATATCCTTCACAGGCTTAAAAGATCTATCTAGGGCTGAGACCTACATAAGGTAGGCTAGGAAACTAGGAATGCAAGGTGTGGGAGTTATAAGGGTGCGAATGGATATGGGTGACAAGGAGGTGACAAAGCAAGACTTGGTGGCCAAGGTGGTGATGGAGGTGCTTAGTAGGCTGCTTGGTGACATGGTGGTGATGCCATGGAGGTGCTTGAGGAGTTAGGGTGCTAGCTTGACTTAAAAATAGGTAAAAATGGATTAAAAAAGTAGTGTCGGGTTCATTTTATTTTGGGTTAGGATTTAGGGTTTGGAATTTGAGTTAGGGTTAGGTTTTAAGATAATTTAAGGTTTAGGATTAGTGTTAGGATTAAGGTTTAGGGTTTAGGAATAAGATTTAGGGTTTAGTTTTAGGTTTAAAGTGAAATTAGGGTTTTAGGGTTTTGTTTAGGGTTTAGGGTTTTAGATTAGAGTTTAGAAAGGATTTAGGGTTTAGGTTTAAGGTTTAAAAGTCATGCATTAAGTTCTTATACCTTGTGCTAAAGTGGTAGTAAGAAATCTAGAATGAAAATGGTGGAAAATGAGCTTATTTGAATTCATGCATTGTTGATTTTGTACATTGAGTATTTAGCACTTGTACATTGATTTAGAAGGAAAATATATTTCAAATGTTGTGCATTGTACACTTGTACACATTCTTTGAATACTTGCACATTTATTTTATAGGTATACCTTACATATAATTAGGGTTTTGATATAAACTTTTAACGTTTAATGCTTGTTTTGGAATAACGTTGTAAATGGTACGTTAAATGGATAACGTACATGGTAAAAATGATATTTAAACATAGACTTGACATATTAGGATGCTTACATGATATAAACATAGATATAGATGGCATTGGTAGAGGTTGCGTTAGCTCGTTTACTTTAGTTATGTAAACTACGTTACATAATGGAATAAAGAGAAAAATTTCTCTGTAAAAAGGTGGTATATAAAGTGCATCTAATTTAATAGATAGATATTACAGTGCATCTAATTTAATAGATGGATATTTATATTGATGAAAATTTTAGGTTGTTATACATACTCCTCATTCCAAGATTGTTGATGAGAAAGTCAAGTTGTTCTTGTCCCAATGCCTTGGTAAAGATATCTGCCAGCTGATATTCTGTTCTGACAAAGTAGAGTTCAACTACCCCATTTTCCATTTGCTCCTTTATGAAGTGATATCTGATGTCAATATGCTTGGATCTGGAGTGTTGGACGTTGTTACAGCATAAGGCAATGACACTCTTGTTATTGCAGTACAGAGGAGTTTTGTTGAACCCAAGGACATAGTCAGTCAATTGTGATCTCATCCAAAGTATTTGAGCACAACATCCTGACAAGGCTATGTATTCAGCTTCTGTACTCGATATGGCTGCGCTTTTATGCTTTTTGGATGACCAGCTCACTAATATATCACCCAATAGCTGCATAAGTCCAAATGTACTTCTTTGGGTATCTTGGCAACCAATGTGATCAACATCTGCAAAAGCTGTTAGTGGAATACAGGAATTCTTCAAATACCATAAACTCGTTTTTGGGGGCCGCCTCGGCTATATGAAGGCCACCCTTATTTAAGGGACCTCCACCAGGGGACGTTTCTTTTTGAGATTTCACAAATTTTATTTCCTTAGTTTCACTAGTTGATGCTTCAAGTGAATTGAATCCCAAACCTAATTTACCTCCGAAGTGTATTTGATTACTTAGCATTTCATTTAATCAGTATGTACTCTTTTCAAATTTTGTTAATTTAATAGCTTCCTCTTTAAGTTTTTCATTTTCAATTCTAAGCAATTGACATTTTGTACATTCGAGATCGACTCCCTTGTTTTTCTCGAATGTAGACAATTTTTCTTTTAGTTTACTAAGCTTATTTTCTAAGCTATTTCTAATGACTTTTAATCTTTTGTTCTTTGTAATTATTTTTAGACTTATTTTGAATATTTTGTCATATTCATTATCTAGAGCTAAATCATCTATTGATGAGTTTTCATCACTAAAGTATGAGGAATCGGAGCATACCTCATTTGATGCTTGAGCTACGAGACACGTCTTGTCTTTGGCCTTCTCATCATCTTCTTTATCACTGTCACTCCAAGAACCTCCGACGAAAGTTCTTTGGTTCTTGTCTTTCAGTGGTTTTGGAAATTCTCCAATAAGATGATTTGGATCATCGCATCTAAAACATTTTCTATCACTTTTGCCGTTCTTGTCATCCCGGCTTCTTTGGGACGTCTTTTTTTCGTTCCGATGTTGTCTCACGAATCTATCTTTTCTCCTGAAGAACTTCTTGAAGTCTCTAACCTCATGGCCTATTCTTCGTCTTCACTTTCGGAAGTCGGACATTCCTCATCACTAGATTCTTTCTTAGCCTTTAAAGCAAGAGATTTTCTTTTTCCGTTAGCTTTGACTATTTCAAAATCTTTCTTAATGATCATCTCATGAACTTTGAGATTCCCGATGAGTTCATAAAGTGACAGTGATGTTAAGTCTTTTGACTCTTCAATCGCCATGACCTTTGCTCTTCATTTAGGATGTAGAGCCATATGAAACTTCCTAACATATTTTTTTCTAGAATACCCTTCATCAAGAGCTTTTAGACTAGTAATAATAGTATTAAATCTAGCAAAAGCACAATCTATAGATTCGTCTTCAGAAATGACGAATTGTTCATATTGTTGTACCAATGGTCGATCTTGTTATCTTTGACTTGGTTATTACCTTTATGGGTGATTAACAAAGTTTTCCAAATTTCTTTTGCCTTATTACACATGAAAATTCTTTCATATTCTTTTCTTGGCAAAGCATTGTAAATAACCATTTTGGCTTCGTTATTTTTCACAAGCCTTTTTTTAAGATCATCACTTTGTTTTTCAAAATGGATAACCTCATCTAATTTTGTTTTCGGATTTTGTTGAATAGGTTAAAAATCATCGTTTGTAATAACATGCCAAAGATCAAGATTTTTTGATTTAACATATGTCTCAAATCTATTTTTCCAATAAATAAAACTATCACTTTCAAAAAGTGGTGGTCTTTGCATGGATTGCCCTTCTAGATATTTTTCAAAATCCATAGATCGATCCAAGCTTTAAAATATAGTATATTTTAAAAATCTTGAGTGACCTCGGCTCTGATACCAATTATGGAAACTAGAAGGGGGGTTGAATAGTTTACCGGTTAATTGGCGTTTTAAAATTTTACTTCTAAAATTTGCTAGATCCGAGTATATGTTCAACCAACCAACAATATGAACCAACAATGTAAGTATCTACTAGCTACAACTAATCAAATAATAAATAAGAATCATAACAATATAAAGAGATAAGGGAAGGAACAATCAAAGCAAGACACCAAAATTTATAGTGGTTTAGCTACAAAGCTCCACTTTGCCCTACTTTACTCCCCGAGTATCCTACTCGAGATTTCACAATGTCAACAAGCTCCCTTTAGGCGGAGAAAACTGTTTACATAATGCTTACATTGTTTTTTGACATTAAGCTAAATGTCGAGTCCTAATCTTAGCTAGAACTAATCTACCACTTCACAAGTAATACACAATCACAAGATCTACACTATCAGATTTATACACTATCCGATTTACAAAATCACACAAGATAATCAAGATAGAGATTTGGTTCTTATAAGAAAGAAGGAAAAATCACTAGACTACAACAATTCATTTCTTGGCGAATACGAATGTTCTTCTCATGCACTTGATAGAGAGGAGAGGAGAGATGAGATAGAAGAGATTGGATCACTTGAAACAAGATCTAACACTGTTAGTGATCAAGAGATTTAGTAAGAGAAAGAAGGTTTTTAGAGAGAGAAAGAAGACTGAAAACATTCATGCAAAGAGGTCTATTTTTTAGCTGGGAATTGTAACACCCCCAAATCTGGGTAGCAGCGGAATGTTGAATATATGAGGGCGTTACTTCATAGATCAATAGCACAAGATATGAGAACGACCACTAACGTGTCATTTTAAAAAGATACATTGGATTAACAAAATGCTTGTTCATTACATAAGCTCATGGCTTCAAATTGTTCGACAATATA